>CAWYQG010000526.1:0-85077 GCA_963966155.1 Clivina fossor
AAACTGAATACATTGAATATAAAGATCAGTTTTGAATGAATTAGAAACGTGTCAAATTGGAATTTAAATATATATGTGTTTTACGTCAAGTGTTAAGTGTTTTTGGTTAGGTGCATTTCGGAATCAAAATACGTTGTATAGTGATTGAAATATTAGATAATGAAAATAAACCGTGGTTAAAAAGTGGTTTTGAGTTGCTAGCCCCCCTCCCCACGTAAATATCACCAAAGTTATTGGATTAAAATGGTTAGTGGTTTTATTTTTAATACCTAATGTTATTGTGTTTATAGTCAGCTTAAAATTGATTTTATAGTTTTATATTAGTTATTATTGTTACACATAATTAATTATTAATTTAGGATAATGTCATTAAACGTAAAATATTGGTAAATAAAATTATTTAAATGTCAAATATAATTCGTTCTTTCGCTATTGATATCCGTTTATTTCAGATAATTATAAGTTGTTTATTTTTGAAAAAAATTAATTTTATATAAGTTGTTATTATTATTATTATTACATATAATGAATTATTAATTTAGGATAATGTCATTAAACGTAAAATATTGGTAAATAAAATTATGTAAATGTCAAATATGATTCGTTCTTTCGCTATTGATATCCGTTGATTTCAGATAATTATAAGTTGTTTATTAAAAAAAAATAATAATTTATATAAATTATTATTATTACACATGATGAATTATTAATCTACGATAATGTCAATAAACCTAAAATATTGGTAAATAAAATTATTTAAATGTTAAATATAATTCGTTATTTCGCTATTGAAATCCGCTGATTTCAATAATTATAAGTTGTTCATTAAAAAAATAATTATATAAGTTATTATTATTATTATTATTATTATTATTACACATAATGAATTATTAATTTAGGATAATGTCATTAAACATAGGACATTGCTAAACGAATGAAATTTCATAATTCAAATGTCAAATATGATTTGGTGTTTCATTATTGAAATCCGTTGCTTCGTGATTATTATGAGTCTTATGAGTTGTTTATAAACAATTAAATACATATATATATATATATATATATATATATATATATATATATATATATTATGACGTTTTTATGATTATTAATTTATTTATTTATTAATATTTTGGTTCCTACCTGAATCGCCTTACATTGCTCCGGCTACAGTTGGTTTGAAGGGCACTAGGGGTGGGTTTAAGAGGCGCCACCGAGATATAAAAAAATACGAGTATCTCGGAAACTCGAAGGCCAAAGGTTTGGACAAACACAAAAGAAAACACAAATTTATTGGATAATGGTTTCAGTTTTGTTTATGGAATTATTTATTATGTATTTATTTATTTTTTTTTTTTTTGAAATGAAACTTAATTTGATGCAGCAGACTTGAATTTAAATAAATTTTATTTAGCTTATGTAATTTCTCACAGAGTTTAAATTATTATATTGAATACAAAAGTGTTATTTGATTTTTGGGCAACGAAAATATGATTGAGAGATCTTACGCTTATGGAAGTTACCGTGCAAGCGCCTAGCTAATTCCTCTTCTTGTTGGAGTAGAAGGCTGAAGGCTTCCAGTCAGGACTGTGAGTTTGTACGGCACGTGGACGACAATTATAAGCTCAAGTTGGAAAGCTGATTTTCGTAAAACGAGCGATTAAATCCTCAGTGATCTAGTCACATAATATTGGAACCGGAACGATTCTCATGAGCCGTTGTTCGGATAGATCGACTTTATAATCGTACTTTGGCTTAACTGACAGAGGCTGGGTCCACTTGAAGATGACAGTCCTATACTGGATCCTCCAGCTCGACTACAACCAAATCTGAAAAACCATATACAAACAACAGTATCCTTGCTACGACTGATAAAGTTTTACACAAGATCATAAATTAGGTTGCCAACTAAAAATCACTGCTCAAGAGCTTACAATGTTTTCTAAATTGAACAGAATAATAATGTAACAAAGTGAGAAGGTCATACAAAAACTATTTAAAATATTTAGCAAAAATAACTAGTACAATTCAAATACAAAAAAAAATTACAATAATTGAAACAATAGTAAAGTGTAAATAAGACAAATTGAGCAGAATAACTAATACAATTTAAATACCAAAATGTTAATAATTTAATCAATATCAAACAATAAATAATTACCAAACTATAATTAATTTAACATTAGGGCTGACATAAAATAAATACAAGAATCGTTACAAAAACCAATGCTACTTACAATTTCTCTTTTTATGTGAAAATGCTGCCACGGAATAATCCGAATCGAACTTTGCAGAATCTTATTAATTTTAGATTGAAGCCCAACATCAGAAAAATCGACAACAAAAAAGCTGGCTTCAACACAATCTAAATACTCAATCCTCAACTACAATAAATACAAATTAATAAGAAGTGTCGAGATCTCAGCTAGCACTGCGCCAAAAGCTAAGTTCAACAAACAAGATTTTTCACACAAAAAGGAATGACTCCACACCGCACAGAATGATATGATTGACCGCCCTAAGCAAGGTCAAACATTATAAATTTATTAACCCAAGGGTGCCCCAAAGACACCGATCTAAACGGAATTACGGATCAAAAGAAAAAAACAAAACTGGGGTATTGAAAACAAAATTGAAGGACTAAGGTCCAAATGGAAAGGAATCACTATATGGTTCAAAAAACAAACAAACAAAAAAAACTAAATTAACTAACATACGCTATAATCCTGAACCACGAAGGATGATTCTATCCCGGGCCGTACAAAAACACACTACGCCAAAAAAGTTGTCGAACACGTGTTCTTAATTGAAAGCAAAAAAAAATTTAAATTAATAGAAATTTATAAAAAATAATGATGCCAAACGGTAGCCGTGATAATAATACACAATAATTTAACACTATTTACTAAAATTCAAATCGGATGATTGAGATAAAAACAGAAAAAAATATTATTACCAAATATGCAGTTGCTACGATGTGTGCGGTTGAACGGCAGGGAACAGAATGCCTCAGTCGGCGCGCCAGCCTGTCTACAGCAGGTTAGGAACCGGAAAATATTGTTCGCGCGAAGTTTGAGTTTGAATTTAATGAATGTTGATAGCCAGTAACAATAAAATTGTTACAATATATATATATATATATATATATATATATATATATATACCGGGTGTTCGTTCGTTAAGTTCGTATGGGCTTTTAACATGCAATTTCGATAATTTGCGATGTACTACTTTCTCGAGTAAAATTCGTAAAAATATTTAAAATACTTTTCGAGAGGGCTTTAAAAGTTCTATAATTTAGTTTTAGTTTTAATTTGCTAGCATGTGCCGTTCGGGCACTAGATTTTTTTTTTATTTTTATTTTTTTCTCAAAAACTATGAGGTGTAGGAAAATAAACATGATATAGAAAAATGCGGAATAATGAGTGCTATAATTGAGTGACAAAAACCATTATTCTAGGTTGCATCGTTCAGTAGAAATAAATTAAAAACTAAATTTTTGAAAAATTAACAAAATAAGACTTTTTTCAAAATTTGCTCAAAAAAATCTGAAAAAATTCAGTAATATAGAAAAAAAAAATTAACTACATAATAGCTAAGTAATTTTTTTCTCAAACTTATGCTGGTTTGGCAGGAAAAATTATTAAAAGTTCTAAAAAACATTTTAGAATTTTCTATATTTTTTCCTGCCAAACTAGAATGAGGTAGAGAAAAAAGTTACTTAGCTATTATGTAGCAAATTTTTTTCTTTATTTTACTGAATTTTTTCAGATTTTTTTGAGCAAATTTTGAAAAAAAGTCTTATTTTGAAAAAATCCCCTTGAGATTTTCTAAAATTCAGTTTTTAATTTTTTTTTACTAAACGATGAATTGTAGAATACCGGTTTTTTCACTCAATTATCGTACTCATTATTCTGCATTTTTCCATATAATGCTTATTTTCCTTGACCTCACAGTTTTTGAGAAAAAAAATAAAAACCAAAAAATCAAAAAAAAATTCTAGCGCCCAAACGGCACATGCTAGCAAATTAAAACTAAAACCAAATTATAGAACTTTTTATTGTCTATCGAAAAGTATTCTAAATATTTCTCCGAATTTTATTCGAGAAAGTAGTAAGTATATTGCAAATTATCGAATTTGCATGTGAAGCGCCCACACGAACTTAACGAACTAACACCCGGTATATATATATATATATATATATATATATATATATATATATAGATATATATATATATATATATATATATACATACACATATATATATATATATATATATACACATATACATACACATATATATATATATATATATATATATACATATATATACAGGGTGTAACAGAATAACTATTCCTAATTTTAACTGGAGTATCCTGGGCTCAGAATATGAAGATTTAATGCAAATCACTGAGATAAAATGTGGCTCCTTACTGAGCTACAGGGTGTTTTATATAAAAATTTAAAAATGATTTTTGCCCAGTACTTTAAAACTATTTGACGTATCCTTATCATACTTGGCAGGAAATGTAGGTACCGTACACCATACTAAATTATGTTAAATAAAAGTTTCTGGCTACTGCCAGTGGCGTACAACAGGGGCAAGTGAGAGGTTGATCCTTCCTAAATTCTACGCCACTGGCGGAATTGTCATTTTAGCACAATTTTTCGATTCTCCAATACTTTCTGTGTAAAAAACATACTCTTCCTTTGTAACGATAAAGTCACTGTTTTTCGAGATATTTAAAGTTAAACATAAGCTGCACCCTTGGGATTTTTTCAAAATTTGCTCAAAAAAATCTGAAAAAATTCAGTAAAATAGAGAAAAAAATTAGCTACATAATAACTAAGTAACTTTTTTCTCTAACTCATTCTGATTTAGCTGTAAAAATTATTGAAAATAAAAAAAAATAAAATGCAAAAAATATTAATTTTCAATAATTTTTCCAGCCAAACCACAATGAGTTAGAGAAAAAGTTACTTGAATATTATGTAGCTAATTTTTTTCTCTATTTTACTGAATTTTTTCAGATTTTTTTGAGCAAATTTTGAAAAAATCGCAAAGGTGCAGCTTATGTTTAACTTTAAATATCTCGAAAAACAGTGACTTTATCGTTACAAAGGAAGAGTATGTTTTTACACAGCAAGTATTGGGGAATCGAAAAATTGTGCTAAAATGACAATTCCGCCAGTGGCGTAGAATTTAGGAAGGATCAACCTCTCACTTGCCCCTGTTGTACGTCACTGGCAGTAGCCAGAAACTTTTATTTAACATAATTTAGTATGGTGTACGGTACCTACATTTCCTGCCAAAAATGATAAGGATACGTCAAATAGTTTTAAAGTACTGGGCAAAAATCATTTTTAAATTTTTATATAAAACACCCTGTAGCTCAGTAAGGAGCCACATTTTATCTCAGTGATTTGCATTAAATCTTCATATTCTGAGCCCAGGATACTCCAGTTAAAATTAGGAATAGTTATTCTGTTACACCCTGTATATCCTGTTGAGATATACATAATAAATTATTAATTCACGATAATGTCATTAAATATAAAGCATTGCTAAACAAATGAAATTTTAAAATTGAAATGTTACAAATGTATTCGTAATTAGTATAATTATAGATTTAATTATGGCAGAGAAATATTATTTAACGATTAATATATTTAGTGTAATGTTTCATTATAAATGTGTTTTCATTATTAAACTATCGTTTATTTCATTCAATTTTGTTATGCCTATTTGATAAATCGGCAATTTTTCTGTTTTTTTGAGGGGTTTGTTTTTATTTTTGACGAGTATATTTACCACTGTAGTTTATTCATTTGCATGAATCCGAATATGTCGTTTCAGATTGGAAGAACGAATAAGAGCTTTATTACATGTTTCACATGTATATCGTTTGTCATTCGTATGAATAAGAATATGTATTTTGAGACCAGTGAGTTGATTGAAAGTCATCTTCTTCAGTTTTAATATTTTTTACTGCGGTAGAGTCATATTTGTTATTTATATAAATTGAATGATTGTGATCTCGTGTTGTAGTAAATTCACTAACGTATTCATCTACACGTTCCAATTCTTTGTTAGGGTTTATGCAAATAATTATTTTCTAACTTTATATTGGGTTTGAGTGCAAAAACAAAAAAAAAAAACAAAAAATGACTGCTGTGAAAATGAGATTTTTACGTGGCGGATGTGGTGTTAATTAGGAAGAACCGAGTATGAAATATAGATTAGTGTATGATCGATCGAGTGTAAAATCGAAAAGAAATGTTGTAGCAAAAGTTACCGTGTTAGTCAGTTAAGATGTTGAGGTCACCTTGAGCAAATGCGTCTAATGAACGTTTGTGGTTAGAAAGATATTTATATGAATGATTTTGAAGGTATACGTGTTTGCCAGTGGATGTCCGATGAGTAATTGGAGGGGTACGATTGAGGGTGGTTTGCATGAGCGGAAGTTACCAAGTAGTAGGAATAGAAGAGAGCATGCTATGAGAGGAATTATGAATGTGAATGAAGCTAAAGTTGCTTGGTTTTGAATAGGGATGTTTGGGTGAAACTGATTTGGAGATAATAGAAAGAGTTTGTGCCACACCTTTTTGGGTACATGGTGTGGTTGTGTATGAATGTATGTGTGTATGTTGAGTTAAATAGCTAGAAGCTTTAAAAGTTAATAATAATAATAATAAATAATGATATTTAACACAGTAAAAAAAAATCTTTTAGAACTTACTTATATTAAAATAAAACGGCTGCAGGTTTTAGTTCTGTATTAATATTTATTAGTAATCGATGTAGTCAACGTACGTCTTTATAAAAAAGTGATACAAATGACATTTACCTGTATATAAGTTACTAGCTAACAAAATATAAGTAACTAGATCATAAAATTTCGAAGGGGAATCCACTTGTAAAATCTGGTGTACAAATTTGTTAAAATTCCTTAATGTCCTAGTAAAATTATGGTAAAATCTGTAAAATCATGGTAAAATCCTCGTAAAATTATGGTAAAATCCTTAAAATCCTAGTAAAATCCGTAAAAGCAACGAAAAATTATGAAAAATCCTTACAATCTCACTTAAAATCATGTAAAACCCTCACAATCTCACTTAAAATTATGAAAAATCCCTACAATCTCACTTAAAATCATGTAAAATCCCTACAATCTTACTTAAAATCGGTAAAATCCTAGGATTGTACAAACCAGTGTACAAAATTTAAGGGAGTGGTATTCCCCTCGTATGTAAATAAGCTACGAACATATTATCTACCACTATAATTATTGTAAAGTGCCTTTTTCGTCAATAATACGGCATAATATTCTTGAGAAAAGTTGTTCAGAATATGAAATTATGGCTCTGTGCAAAATTTCAAAAAATCGTCTGGACATAACGCCGATTGGACAAAACGCCGACCGTTCATTTGCATTTGCGATAGATATTTTGCATGAGACTGATGTATTGACAGATTTTACTCAACCCCAACGTTTTGGCTTGTGCAAGCATCAACCTTTTGTTTATTTAGCTTGCGAAAATGCGAATGAACGGTTGGCGTAGTGTCCCCGGTCGGCGTTTTGTCCAGACACACATTTTTTTTAAACTAATTTTTTTAAAATTTTGCCCAGAGCCATTTTATATTCTGAACAACTTTTCTCAAGAACATTATGCCGTATTATTGACCAAAAAGGCACTTTACCTGAATATAAAATAGTTTTATTACATTTTTCATGGCCGCCTTAATTTTTAAAAAATTAAAAATATGCTTAAAATTGTTTTCAGACGAAGCAGATCGGAATCTCAAAACATGAAAATGAAATTCTTAAATTTTTTGTCGATTACACCTATAGTGAACTCAATTCGGGGACACACTGTATATATATATATATATATATATATATATATATATATATATATATATATATACCGGGTGTTCGTTCGTCAAGTTCGTATGGGCGTTTAACATGTAATTTCGATAAATTGCGATATACTACTTTCTCGAGTAAAATTCGAAGAAATACTTAGAATACTTTTCGATAGGGCATAAAAGGTTCTATTATTTGGTTTTAGTTTTCATTTGCTAGCATGTGCCGTTTGGGCGCTAGAATTTTTTTTTGATTTTTTGGTTTTTATTTTTTTCTGAAAAACTATGAGGTGTAGGAAAATAAGCATGACATGAAAAAACGCGGAATAATGAGTACGATATTTGAGTGAAGAAATCATTATTCTACGATGAATCGTTTAGTAGAAAAAAAATTAAAAACTGAATTTTTAAAAATTTTACACCCCCTTGTCAAATTTTTAAAAATTCAGTTTTGAATTTTTTTTACTAAACTATGCATCTTAGAATAATGGTTTCTACACTCAATTATAGTACTTGTTATTCCGCATTTTTTCATATCATGCTTATTTTCCTACACCTCATAGTTTTTGAGGAAAAAAATAAAAACCAAAAAATCAAAAAAAAAAATTCTAGCGTCCAAACGGCACATGCTAGCTTATTAAAACTAGAACCAAATTATAGAACTTTTTATTGCCTATCAAAAAGTATTCTAAGTATTTCTCCGAATTTAACTCGAGAAAGTAGTATATCGCAAATTATCGAAATTACATGTTAAACGCCCATACGAATTTAACGAACGAACACCCGGTATATATATTTGTAAGTAAATAATAGGTATATCAGTCAATTTGGAAAGGATGTTAAATCAAACTCATTTAATTTTAATAGGGGCAAGCTTTCGATTTATTTTAAATCGTCTCCAAAGGCTTCCAAAACATATGGAAAACAAAAGAAAATTGTCTATATTATAGTGTCAATATAATATAGAGAATTGTAAGAGCAGTCGAATGTAGAATATTGAAAGTAATTTCTAATTTTTATTGTTGTTCTCCTTTGCTTTGTTTATAATTAATACTATTATACCAGTAAAATATTTTTCAGAATTCATTGTATTCAAATATAAAACTGTTTCAAGATTCGATTCTGTTTCATCGTCTGAATCAGGTCGAATTTTTTTATCAATGACCCCAAAGAAATGTCGGTTTTATAAAATAATTAAAGAGAATTTAATCCAGTTGTATTTTAATACTAATATATTTAATCCTAATTTATATATGTGTAATATTTAAAAATAATAATAATTTATGTTCATCTAAATCGGTGGTCATCTTTCAACTCCACCTGCTACAAATTGAGCTACGAAGATTGAACAAGCATCGAATCAAATATTATCATGTGTCTTAAACCAAGCATGTCAAACTTGCGGCCCGGCCCGGACACAATCAATAATATTCAGATAAAGTTTTGTCAAATGAAGCTGAGATTTATTTTCAAATTGAAATTCATTTTACGGTAATATTAGGCCTGACAAAGATTTAAAGATTTTATGTTTTTCATCTTGGTGATATAACATTTGTAATAAATAAACAATTGAGGAGGACAAAGAGGTATCAAATATCGAGAAAAAAGTAGAATTTATTTTGGTTTGTTCATTTTTACACTATTTAAAATAAATTCATTCCTTGATAATTATGAGACTTTATATTTTTTGCGGCCCATCTAAATTTAAACTTTCATTTTTTGGCACAGAAGATTTTACGAGTTTGACACGCTTGGTCTAAACTATTGAATTTATCTTGATTTAATATTTTGTGTGTGTAAAGCGATAGTCGGTCTTATGTTGACTAGTTTTATACAGGGTGTAACAGAATAACTATTCCTAATTTTCAGAAATGATAGAGGGCACATAAAGAAACATTTTTTATTAATAAACTAGTGTCCGGAAAATTTTTTTTTTCTTTTTTTTTTCGGCAGTCGATTGTACATCGTTACAACTTGTGTATCGAAAATGGTGCTCGTAACTTCGAACAATTTTTCTAAAGTTTAATGCGCTATTATTTCTAATAAAATGTTCCTTAACTTAACTACTCTTTGATGTTTTGATTAAGATTGTTTTTAACTATATCTAGTGTATTTTGGCACCGAGAAATTTCCGGACACTAGTTTATTAATAAAAAATGTTTCTCTAAGTCAGCGTTTTCCAAACTGGGAGGCGCGCCTCCCTAGGGAGGCGTGGACTAGTCTAAGGGGAGGCGCGAATATTATCCAGGATTGACAAAAAAAAGTGCACGTACAGCTAATACAATACGTAACATATATGTACATATTAACTACTATGTTGCTGATGCTACCCTTACCCCGTAGCAAACATTACGGTTCAGAAATATATCTGCACCGTAGGGATTGTATTGTCTATGCGCATACGCGTAAAGATTTGGCCGCTGCGTATTACTGCGTAAATATTCAGGCGCGTTGTCGGTCTTCTCACTTTCTTACCTACGATATTCACTCATTGTAAGGATAAACCACCAGCGGTATGATACGTAACTTGGCCGACCAGTAACTCTCCAAATATCCAGACAATATCGACTTCAGTTTAGCTCAGCAGTGTTAGATTGTGTTTCTTATTTTATTTTGACGTACCTAGTTTCTCACTGATCACAATAGTAAGTAATTTAATTAAGTTTTATTTTTTTTAAGAACAATAAATTAATTATTCTAATATTTTTAGAGAAATGGATAAGTTCTTGACTGGTTATAAGAGAAAATCCTCTAATAATGAAGAATCTGATGTTGGCACAAGTAGTAGGAATCAGGAAGGAAGAACTCCCAAGACAAGAAAATACGATTCAACTTATTTATCGTTCGGATTTACAAGTGTTATTACTGATAATGTGGAAAAACCAATGTGTTTGTTTTGTTTGAAAGTTTTGGCTGCTGATAGTATGAGACCCGGAAAATTAAAACGCCACATTGAAACTATGCATTCTCAATACGTTGGCAAGTCCCAAGAATTTTTTCAAAGAAAATTGGATAAATTCACTAAACAAAAGCAGACGTTTAAAAAAATAGTTCATATTCCATCAAATGCGTTACTAGCATCGTACTTAGTATCTTACAGAATCGCGAAGTGTAAAAAACCACACACAATAGGAGAAACATTAGTTTTGCCAGCAGCTATTGATATGGTCAAAACAATGTTTGGCGAATCATATGCAAAACAGTTGCGACAAATACCGCTTGCTGATAACACTGTTGGCAGAAGAATCGATGATATATCTGACGATCTTTGCGATCAATTAGTTTCTCAGATGCGCACTTCAAAATTCGCCTTACAAGTAGATGAAGCAACCGATATAGCTAAAGACGCACATTTAATTGCATATGTTCGATATGTTCAAGAGAATAATATAATTGAAGATATATTATTTTGCAAACCCATTTCTGGCAAAGCCACATCCACTGAAATTTTTAATATAATCGACAATTTTTTTGATGAGAACGGCATATTGTGGAATAATTGCATTGGGCTTTGTACAGACGGTGCACAGTCAATGTCAGGACACAAAACTGGCCTTCAAGCACTAATTAAAAGGACAATACCCGATGTTCTCTGGACGCACTGCATGCTCCACAGAGCAGCTCTCGTATCAAAAAATATGAGTGAGGAACTTAACTATGTTTTTACAAAAGTAACGAAAGTTGTAAACTACATAAAAAACAGTCCATTAAAAGTTAGGTTATTTGCAAAGCTGTGTGAAGATATGGGAGCTGCTTACACCTCACTTTTGTACTATTGTGAAGTGCGCTGGCTATCTCGTGCAAAAGTGATTCAGAGGGTACTTGAACTCAAAGAAGAAATTGCAATTTTTTTCGAAGAAAATCATAATGAGGATGCAAATATGTTTAGGGATGATAATTTTATTATTAAACTTACCTATTTGGTGGAAATTTTTGGAAAATTGAGTGTTTTGAATAAATCGATGCAAGGGCCACAAATGCATTTATTGATTCAAAAAGATAAAGTGAAAGCATTCATAAAAAAAATGGAGCTATGGAAGACAAATTTGGAAAAAATAGGTTTGACATGTTTCCACTTTTAAATTTATGCGCCCAAGTTAATATAGAAACAAACAAAAATCTATTTGTTGAACACTTGGATGGTTTGTTAATTCATTTTTCGAATTATTTTGATGATCTTGATTTTACAAAATATGCGTGGATACAGAATCCATTTATGGACGAAGAAGATGACGAATTTGAATTAACAAGTATTGAGAAAGAAAACTTGATTGAATTATCTTGTGATACTTCTTTAAAACAAAAATTTCAGAATGTATCTCTGATTCAATTTTGGCTAGATATTAAGAGTGAATATAATATTTTGTCAAATAAAGCTTTAAAAGTATTGCTGCTGTTCGCAACATCTTATTTATGCGAAACAGGATTTTCTGCATTAGCTGCAATAAAATCGAAATATCGTGCTCGTTTGGTTATAGAAAAGGAGCTTCGTGTAGCTATCTCATCAATGACACCGAGATTTGATAAACTTTGCGCTAATAGGCAAGCACATCCATCTCATTAAGCGACAATAATAAAATATTTTTATTCGTTTTTTCTTGTGTATAAGAGTTTATTTTAATAAATTTTTTATTACTAAAAATTTTTGTGTTTGTATTATTTTATAAAATGGAAGAGAGGCGCCATATGATCAAATATTTTTAAGGGAGCCGTGGTAAAATAAAGTTTGGAAACCACTGCTCTAAGTGCACTCTATCATTTTTGAAAATTAGGAATAGTTATTCTGTATAGCAGTTTCATTATGTTGTTAGTAACTGTACGTGTACACTACACTTTGTCATAGCAACTTTTTACATCACATATATATCAACAATAATACAATACAAAAATCTGTACTGCAATTGTAGTAGAGATTTTTGGATAGTATTGCGTAATGTACCACATATATTAAGTAATACATACATACATACATACATACATACACAATTACGCCATGTACCCAAAAGGGTGTGGCACAAACTTTTTTTATCATCCCGAAATTAGTCGCCTCCAAACAAGCAACTTTCGCTTCATCCACATTCATAATTCCTTTCATACATGTTTCTTTATTCCTACTACTTGGAAACTCAATCATACCACTCCAACTACTCATCGGACGTCCACGCAAACGTATACCATCAAAATCATTCAAATAAATCTTTTTAACTGCAAACGTTCATTAGACATTCGCTCAACATGTCCGAGAACCATCTTAACTGACTAACACCAACTTTTGCTACAACATTTCTCTCAATTTCACACTCATCATACATTAATCTATTTCGTACCCGATCTCTCCTATTTACACCACATACCCCACGTAAAAATCTCATTAAGTAATGATAGAATTATAAGTAACAAATCTCAATATAGTCGTTTTTCATAATCAATAAATTTTAATATAACCGAATAAAATAAAATACGTAATTAATTATTAGAATAGTCAATGATATATCAAGTGTGTAAAGATGTGTGGAAACAAACAAAAATGTTTTTATAAAATGAAATGAAAGTATTTGAATATATTAAGTATTCTGAACAAATGTATAACATAAAACTGTTTCCTATTGATTATTAATCGCTTTTATTAATAGTTTTTACTGTACATTCTATTTTATTATTGTAATTAATTTGTTTACGAAAAATATCAAATAATAAATCGTAAAAACACAAACATACTGACTGTCATTCATTATTTACACGATAACCATAAACTGTTAACAGTTGTCAAATAATTATCTTATTTTAATATATTTTTCATTTTTAAATTATATGCACTTAACAATAATATTGGAAATATTCATTTTATATAATATGTAAAGTGTTAGAGGCGGTTGTAAACAAAAAAAAGAAAACTGAATGTAAACTTACTCAGATATTTTCTGGTATTTATCATCTTCATTTGTCGTCCAATTATCAATCCCCAAGAAGATAAGAAAATCCGGCTTCCAAAATTGATATATTTAAAACTCTGATGATTCCCGGGTCATATTTGAAGAGACGGTCCTTAAATTAAAAAAAAATAGTAACAAAATTATTTAATCGAAGACGGTTTTTGAAATGCACTACTAAATTGTAAATACTGTAAAAAGAAAGTTAACCAAATTAAGCAACATTTACTGTATTAAATTTGATATAATTCATAATTGATGTAATAGAGAATTACTAGAAATTTAAATAAGATTTTCTAATTTAATATAATTTAAAACAACTTTGGTAAAACATTCTGTTTTCTTTATTATGGGTTCTGAAAGATTTTGGAAACTATGGAACAAAACTTTCTTATAAAAATGATTGAATTATTTAATAGTTCAACTCCAGACAAAAGAAAGAATATTAAATGATTAAATTAATCTGTTGATGATAAATTTAGATGACTTGCTACTTACAATGATTTCTATAATTTAATTTATAATTAATGTGGTTATTTGTCCAATAAATAAGTTTGTATTTGCATAACTAGATTGATATCGAAATCTATTGCAGACTAATTAATTCTTTATATAAACATAGAAACAAATCAAGTAAATAATTTTCCCCATGTTTTCCGCTTAGGAATTACGGGAAGTAATATACAAATATAAAATTAATAAATAAAATCAAATCAAATATACGTTGTTTGCAATCAAATGAAATAGAACTTCTTTTAAATGTCATAATTTTTTATTAATACAAAAAAATTGATTGATGTTATAAAATATATTTATGTACATTTCACTTATTTATAAGTTTGATTAATGTGCACAACATTCCCGAATTTATATTTTAATTAATAATTGAATGATTACGACGCTTGACTTTAGTTAATAATTGAAGTTTACCATGCAAATGAGACATTCTGTATGTTTTTTTTTTGTCTTACGTCGATTAATTTTGTACTTGTATTGCATGAAAGTTTGCCTTGTTAGTAATTTACAATGCGATATTTTTGAACATAACATGATTTTTTTACAAAACTAATTGTGTTATTGTAACCTTATAATTTGAAAACGTGTTGAAAACCTTTATTTTTGTCAAATACCAACTAACCTTGACAAATTTTCCAGTTATCAGGTTCGACATCATCGCCAACGAGTAACACCATCACAAGAATAATTAACATTTCCAATATTCGTGCGTCGAAAGAGAGCACCATTAGTAGCACTGCGGTTCCAGCAGTAGCAGCAACAGCAGCAGCGGCGGCAGCAGCAGCATCATCATCATCCACCTCGCAGTCGTCGTCGTTGTCCTCCATGTCCCTGTCCCAATCGCCCATCGCGCCTAAAGCCAGTCCGGCCAGTTCGCCGGCACGGAAACGGACACGGCTAGATGAATTACCGCCGGGCTGCGAGAATCTGTCGGGAGCCAGAGCGAGCCTGATCGAGCACAAGTGGGCGAGGACTAAATGCTTGGACGAATCGTAAGTTGTTCTCTTTTTCTTATACTCATGTTTTCATCTATCTGTAATATAAATATCCATTTTACAATTAATTCAGATAGATATAGTATTAATACTTATTATAATACTATTACTTAATAGACGGTTCTAAATTAGACGATTTACTAGCTTATAATCCATTTTTTTTTTTATAGAAAATAGAGGGAATTGCATAACAAATATCCTCTTACAACTTTTAGTTTTTTTTAATAAATATACTTAATATGAATGTATTAAATAGATGAATTAAATATTTCTCTTAATGAATATGTAAACTACACTTCTATTTTAACAAGAGGATCGCGACGCACACTTTGGAAACCATCGGTGTTTTAAACAAATTCTATTCAATGTTTGTTTTGAGATTTTAACAAACTGTTTGTGTATTTTGATTAGTATTAAACTGCTAATTTGTTTAGTTTTTTAAGTGATTTTTTTGTTACAAATAATTCATCGATTTAAAATTTCAAATATTAATATCCCATATTTTTTACTGTTACAAAAGTTCTTTATTTTTATTTTCTGTCTCGAAATTTTATAGAGGATTAGCAGTCATTTGGTGATAATGTTTTGACAATGATTTTAACTCATTTAATTTTAATTAATAATTGCAAAACCAATTGTTAAAAATTCAGATTTTTAAATAAATAATTGAAATAAAAAAATGACAAAAATCTACATATCATTTGATATGCATCCGAAAGACAAGAAAGAAACATTTCTCATTTTACATTCACATGGCTTACCTATGTGTAATTTTAGCCTACTTTTGGTCGTACTTGTATTCTGTCGTGGATGCATAGATGCATTTATTGCATTCGAATATCACACAGCATTAATTATTTTCAATTAGTACTACATAAATAGTTTGAAATAAAATATACAAAAGAAATTATAAGAACGCACGCCACTGCTTCAAATTAATTTATGTTTATTGACAAAATGATGTTAATTTCTCGCTTGTGAATATATATATATATATATATATATATATATTAGGGTGTCCCTTAAGAGGGGTCAAAATTTTTTTTTCTTCCCCCCCCCCTAAATCGTTTCCAAATATGTTAAAAAAAATTATAAAAATACTCCCACATTTTTACTCGTTGGTTAAGTGGCCCCCCTAAGCGCATATGTATTTTGATAATGTATAGTTTTTTCAATAATTCAGTTTTTAATTTTTTTCTACTAAACGATGCATTGTAGAATAATGGTTTCTTCACTCAATTATCGTACTATTATTCCGCATTTTTCGATGTCATGCTTATTTTCCTACACCTCATAGTTTTTTAGAAAAAAAAATAAAAACCAAAAAATCGAAAAAAAATTCTAGCGCCCAAACGGCACATGCTAGCAAATTAAAACTAAAACCAAATAATAGAACTTTCTATGCCCTATCGAAAAGTATTCTTAGTATTTCTTCGAATTTTACTCGAGAAAGTAGTATATCGCAATTTATCGAAATTACATGTTAAACGCCCATACGAACTTAACGAACGAACACCCGGTATATATTAGTTTTAATATCGTTTCAATTGGTTTTTTTTATATAAAAATCTGAGTAGTTCGTACCACGTTCGTACGTCGGAAATTGTTTTTTTATTCTTGGTTTGTAACTTACAGTTAACTTTTCGGTTAAAATCTAACGCTTTGTTAAAGTCGGGTTTGTTAAAGTTGTTTTTAACATTGGTTGTTATAATTTATAAACACCGAACATTAATTTTTTGAAACAGTATCTGACCTGTATTGTTAAACAGATATAATAATCGAGTAACAAAACGTATTGTAGTGCACGTGTGCAACAAAGTTATCGTTTTCGTATTCGACTTTCAGTGAGGCTGTGGACAAGTAAGCTTATCATATATTTTATTTTCTATTTTCTATTTAGATTAAATGAACATTGCGGTGAGATGTATTTTTTGGAGACGGGCGGTAATATGTTGGACTACATCGCATGGCAAAAACGGCCGCGTAATATGCGTAATTACGAGATGTATTTGCATTCGAATCATGTAGAGATGCAATCGGATGAACCAGCTGAATCCGCCCAGAGTTGTGTTGTGCCAGAGAACGTCCTCTCAAATCAGTCCGCGGTGCCGGGCAGTGGTTCTCCAGTTACAGAAAGTCGATTGCAACAGACAGGTTATTTTTTTTTTATCATTTCATATTACATACACACATACACAATCACGCCATGTACCCAAAAGGGTGCGGCACAAACTCTTTTCATCATTCCGAAATCAGTCGCCTTCAAACATTCCTATCCAGCACAAGCAACTTTCGCTTTATCCACATTTATAATTCCTCTCATACATGCTCTTTTATTTTTACTACTAGGAAACTTTCGCTCACGCAAGCCACTCTCTCAATCATACACCACTCCAACTACTTATCGGACGTCCACGCAAACGTATACCATCAAAATCATTCAAAGAAATCTTTTTAACTGCAAACGTTCATTAGACATACGCTCAACATGTCCGAACCATCTTAACTGACTAACACCAACTTTTGCTACAACATTAATAAATGTGCGTACGACACATACGAATTTTACTTATTATCAACATCGTCATCATTTAGCTACATTGTATAATAATGTATTGTTTGGTTAGTTATATAATAAAGTTACGAAAGATCGACGACTATACTTCGATAAAAGAAAATATTTCATTACTAAAAAAATTTATTTATTTTATTGAATTATTTTGTACCTACTTGTCTATTGTTGAATATATTAAAATTTATTTAGTTCCGATTGTTTCAAGTGCTTGATATGTCATAACGATTGTAGTAACAGAAATATAGTGCATTATTTTAGTGATGTTCTTTGTCGACAATGTTACTAATTCAGAAACCGCGCCATAATTAATTAATTATTTCTTAAAGCGTTAACTATACGCAAACTTTTATTGTTCCAAATATTTATATGCTTAAGGTATGATTTTTATTTAGTAGCCATAATATAAATACAAGATGAATTTTTTATAACTTTAAAATAAATTTTATTTATTTTTGCAATAAATAATTGTAACTATTCTTATATCATGTATTTAGTGTCAAAAGATATGATATGTTGCACTTATTTTTAATTTTTTTTTTTTGGGGTAAGTTACGATAATATTTTATTAGAAATTACTAAAAAAAAATTACTGGTAAATTAAACATCATTAATTTATTGCTTATAAGAATTCGTGTTGCTATTATCAATTTGATTAATATTTATCACTTTGAAGAATAAAGAAGCATGTATGAGAGCTATCATTGATACGAACGTGGCGTAGCAAAAGTGTACACTTGTATAAAAATGCTTGGTGTATACAGTGGGTTTACGAACATAATCCGTTCCAAGACTATGTTCGTAAACCGAAATTTTCGTTAACCGATCATCCTCATAATATTGCCAGATTTTCTAATATTTTTTAATTTATTTCTTTTTTCTAAGGGGGGTTCAGAAACGTTTGTTATCCGAACAAACATATGTTTGTTGTCTGAACAGAAAAATCTTTTGTGAAAGTGTTCGTTGTCCGAATTGTTCGTTAACCAATCAGCAATCACCTACTGTATTGATTTCTGATGTGATTCTGAGCTAGTATTACATCGTTATGTATGGGTATATGTATCAGGCACTTATTACAATCTTGGAACGATCGGATCGGGTTATATCTCGAATTCATTACAAGAAATAAATAATAAGAATAAACAAAATAAAGTCGTGTACTAGTTGGTAATATTACTTGGACTTGTTAGGCTTGGCATCTTATCTAACGGCAGTATGAGTCGCTATTGTATTTTTAAGTTTTGTTGAGACTTACGTATGAATCAAGTCAAATTTTTGAGGGTAAATTACGCCCATCAATGCCGCTACCAGGATTGGGTAGATTTTAATTATTTGATTAAATCACAATTTTAATCATTTCGATTTCTTTAATATTAATCAATAATTTAAATCAATTTTAATTAATTACTCGTTTTAACTAATTTGGTTTCTAATAATTATTTAATTAAAATATTTAGCTATATTTAACATAAAATTAATATTAAATCAAAAATTTACATATAGACAAATGCAGTATATATTTAGGGTATATAATACGTATTGTAAAATTTGTTATGTTATTTGTGATTGTACTACATTGGCATTCTTTAATATATCTTTGTACTCACATAAATAAATATATTATAAACGAATTGTAATAACCAAAAAATGCTTACAAACTTTGTGGAGGCGGCAATAAGCCATAAACTTATAAATAAATTCGTATTATAGCGTTACTTTATAGTAAATGCATATTTCATATTTAAATAAATAATATACAAAACAATAATTTAACAATAATAAAATAGACAAATTAAAAATATGTATTAATGTATCATATATTTTAGTTGACATAAATATAAAATTGTAACAAACGTAAATGTTTGTTAAGCATTTTTAGTGCATCGAACTTTGAGCTTGTGTCAGCAATTTCAACATATATTGAAATAACGTTCAAAGTTTGATTGCACAGTGAACTAGTTTTTTTTGTTTACGTTGTCTCCCCGCAGAGTCCAATTCGATGGCCAAAATGTAACTTAAAAAGGGGTTAGCTTCAGGACGGAGGCAGTTACAGTCAACGGAGAATTACGGTCGGAGTTACGGTTAATGGGTAGTTTCGGTCAGAGTCAGTTACGGTCCGCCAGTAGCTACGGTCATAATGTAGTTACGTTTAACATCAGAGTTACGAGCAGCAGTAACAATGATTCAGTTTTAAGTTACATTTTGGATTCACATTATATCTGTTTATTAAAGTTACTTATATTTCATTATATATTTTTTCAATCGTAATTATTCAATAACTAAGATCCAAGTGCAACTTTATCTAACCAGATAAAGGATTTACTCAGAAGTATAACTTGTCATCTTAAGTTGCACAAAGATAGCAAATTGTTATAAAATCATAAACTCATACGTATAGTGATACGGTATATGTTAAGTTCGCGCGCAATTCATGAATTAAGTTTACAAGCACATAACTCAAAAATGGTACAAAATATTAAAAAAAAATCAAATTTAATGCTTTTTTATTACTATAATAATAGTATGTTTTAAAAATCATACACAGTATATTAGATGTATTCTTTTACCAAAAATTGACTCATTTAACGTATATTTAACGCATTTTTTGTTGTTAATCTTAGAAACAGCAAAGCTGCTATTTAAACTTATTCTCCTGGTACTGAATCGAATGTCTCACTTTATTTTGAGATTATTTTGCAAGTACACCAGAATCTGTAAGAGGGAAAGGTATCTGACTAAGTTAATCAGTATTTGTCTGAAAAGAACTGAAATTTTGGTGAATTATAGGTAAAAAGAATACAGCTATTATCTAGAATTCTATGTTATTTTTGATAGCTAGTTTAAATTAAATTGAATATAAGAAACTAAAAAATTAATTTGTATGTACTTACCAAAATATTTTGTGTATTAAATAATTTTTCTGTAATAACAGTTACAAGTACTAGACCTGTTTCACCAGTACCTGACATTAAACCAATTTTAACACCAAGTACAACGCCGCCAAGTGTGTCCTCAAGTAGTGTTGCCAGTCTTACACGTTTGTCATCGTCTTTAGTTAGTCCTACGCCTAATTCCAGACCTGCTGTTACAACAACGCCAACATCTGCTAGTGCAAATCGAACGAAAACTAGTACAGCGTTTCTTAATTCCGGAAATCAGGAACAGATTGTTGAAAAAGCTGAACAGGTTAGTTACGATTATTATTTGATTTGTTTTTAAATTCTGTGATATTATTTTTAAAATACGATCATTTTTCAATTGACTGTGAATTAAAATAGAAATATTCTTTCTACCGAATTGGTTGAGCTTTTTTATTAGATCAATACATACTCTAGAAAGAAAGTTTAAATTAAGTACTTCTACCAACCATATTAATCTAATTTTATTGGAAAATATGGATGAATTGATACTTACATTTTTATATCTGTTCTCTATTTAAAAGTTGCAAAATAAAAAGAAAATTACTAACATAAAAAGTTGATGAAAAATTAAATCTCAAAAATACCTTCAATTCTCCTGATTTTTATACTGTTTCTTAATTTAGTAAACCAGTGATGGAGTTAAAATAAAGATGAAGAGAAATTTACTTTATATAATAACGTCTTAGCACTTTGTTAAATTTGTTTAAAAACTTCGAAATTCACACGTATTTAGAACTTGGTGTCGTGGTATATTGTATATATTTTTTCTTAGAAATTCTGGTGTCAGTAAATATCAAAAGTAAACCAAAATTTCTTTAAAAAAACAATAAAATGTGATAAAAATTGAAAACTGGGAAAAAAATGGAAAGCGAGATAGAAAGAAATGGAAAGAAGTAATAGGAGATTTATATTTACTTTCTTTGTAGTTGACAAATCCACTTTTTTGTGTATAATTTGTATTTGGATCATTTTTTGATATTATGCATCGTATTATGTGTTAGAGAAGAATAAATTAAACATTTCACTTGCTTATTGTACTTGCAATTAGAAAATGGAGTTTATATAAATGTAATTATTTTGAAACGTTCATGAAAATAACAACTTTTTTGCGCGTAATTTGATTTCCAGTGTTGAAAAGAATGAATATTGGAAATAAATCTGAAATGTTGTTATAAGAAATTACAATTTGAATTGAAAATTTAAATTAAAGACTGTGTTGTTTGTTTTTGCGTTTTATTAGGAGGCGTATGTCATGCAAAGAATATCGGAACTTCAACGCGAAGGCCTTTGGACTGAAAGACGATTACCAAAAGTTCAAGAAGTTCGATGTAAATCTCATTGGGATTATTTATTAGAGGAAATGGTTTGGCTTGCCGTTGATTTTGCGCAAGAACGTAAATGGAAGAAAGCAGCTGCTAAAAAGGTAATTTCTTCAAATTTATTTTTACATTACTATTTATTGTCTGTATAAGAATAATTTTTCTCTGATGACGACTATACCGGTAGTTGACGGTTAATAAACTTTCCATTCTATTATTAATCTTATGATTACATTGGCATTTGTCTGAGATAAATTATTCAATAGTAAACACCTTCATTATTCTTTAATATCGAAACAAAAATTAATATTTGCTGTATTATCTTTCAAGTGTGCAAGAATGGTTCAGAAATATTTCCAGGATAAAGCTTTAGCAGCGCAAAAGGCTGAGAAAGCTCAAGAACTACAACTGAAACGAATTGCTTGGTTTTTTGCTAAGGAGATTAAAACGTTCTGGTCAAATGTTGAAAAGGTTTGTTGATGAATTAATTCATTATTTATGGCCTAATTAATAGCGTTACTAATTCAGTTGTATTTATTTAATTTGTGCAGCTGGTGGAGTTCAAGCAGCAAACAAGGTTAGAAGAATTTAGTGACGAACAAGAATCCGATGCTAAAAGTGACAATAAAGATAATAAAGATAAGATTTACAATTCGGTGATGCCGACTATACCGATTAAGAAAGTTAGTTATCAATCCATTAAATTAACTTGATGAATTTATTAATGGCATTTGTCTGAGAATTACTATAAAAGATATTTAAACTATAAAAACAATATGTATAATAACCGCGTTTCAAATTTTTAAATTAATTGTCCATAATTTGATTTGATTTTGAACAGCTAACACCAATCGAACTGTACGCGATGCGTTTCGTGGAAGCAACCGAGACAATCTGGTCCGCGGAGCAATTGGCCCCAGCCGAACGTCAAATTGAGCAACAGAAACGCAGGTGGGAGGAGAACCGATTGGCAGCTCTGCGTGAGGAGGAGGAACGTCGTAGTAGGACGCAAACGGATGATGACGAGTTGCTGACATTCTCTAGGGACGACGCAATCAATCAGGTTGGCAATCATCGTCGTAATGATTCGTTATCTGGTCGTAAAACAGCAGGTGGGCGATGCGCGGGACGCCATTCTGTTAAGCCACGGTTTAATAAACGTGATAGGGTTAGAATCGGCGTCAATAAAACTCCGGGTAATAATCGCGGTAAACGTAAACGGGTCGCGCGTAAATCATCGGACATTTATAGTAGTAGTAGTAGTAGTATTAGTGTTCATAAAATTATTAAAACTAAAGAAATTTAATTCAATGATGAGTCTGATAAAAGCGGCGGTAATGAAAGCCAAACTACAAAAACCAGTGGCATGAAAATAGAAGGTGAGACGACGACAATTGATGGAGAGGAGGAGGAGGAGGAAACGCTGAACGAAAATAAAATGGAATTAGACGAGTTGTCGATGAGCGCTGTGGATGATAGTAATGAAACAACACAACAGAAAATGATAATAATGAACAACAACTAGCACCGACCGCAGTACGAAAGAATAAAGTTAATTCGGCGGCAAATCATACTAGTGACGATGACGAAATAATCACAACAACTAAACCAGTGAGAAAAACATAAACATAACATTAGTAGATTTAATAGTACTCCAGTTAGCAAATATACTTCTTCAGCCAATGACGAGAAATACGACGATTCTGTTTCGAGTAGCGATGATGAGATATAAACGCCGAAAGTTTTCAATAACCATCTAAATCATTCCGAAATTGATAATAGCGAATGTGATGATAGTTCCGATTATGAATCACCGACTGAATCGAGCAATGATTCGGAGGAAGTAGTACCAGTGAAAAGACCAAGAATTATTGCGAATAAATTAGATCATAATTCACCTAGAACACGATCACGCGGTACAGTTGAAATTAATCTTTAAACCTTAGATGTAAGTCCAATTTTATCTGGTGTGAAGCCAGTTAGAAGTGGTACACCTTTACCGAAAAACAAGAATAAACTTCATAAAACCGATAATGGTAAAACGAAAGTTGTCGATAAATTGAACAATAAAAAATCGGAAAAAGTCGCCGATGATAAAACTTCGACTGATCAAATCGACTAAAGTTACTGTGGTTATGAGCAATGTTTTACCCACGGTGAATAGTTCAAATGTGTTACAAAATAATTCAGTTGGTTCCACATCAGAATCGACGGATGATGCTGTCAATTTAGACAATTCTGATGATGCGCAGAAAACATCTGATACCTCCACCACCAATAGGTCCGATCAAACAACGGAATTTATCACCGAACCAAAAACTTTTAGACGGTTTGCTAACAACAAAACTACCAATAGTCCAATAACAAATCATTTGAAAAGACCATCGTCACCGTATCCGCATTTAGCACGCGGTCGTCGGAAACTAAACAAAACAGATGAACCGATTTTCGAATTGGTTTTGAAGTTAATCAAAAGTAAAACCGATAGCACTAACGGTTCCGTTGCGTGATTGATCAGTATCAAATTTGGTTTTTTTATTTATTTTTCTATTATACCGGGTGATTCATTTAACCTGGGATTTGTTATATTTCGAAAAATACGCATCGGACAGAAAAATTTGCCGAATTCAAACTTTAATATCTCAAAGGGGGGCATCCGTTAGTACTAAATTCCCGCCACCCCCCAACCCCTGTGGGCGGGGCGGGGGGCAACTTTAAAATCTTAAATCGGAACAACTACTTTTTATCACAGATTCGGATTCTACGATAAAAACTACGTACATTTTGTCCGAAAAAAAATTTTCGATTCTTGACAGATGGCGCTGTAATCGCAAAAAATGGATTTAACCTGGAATTTGTTATATTTCGAAAAATACGCATCGAACAGAAAAATTTGCCGAATCCAAACTTTAATATCTCAAAGGGGGGCATCCGTTAACCCTGAATTCTTGCCACCCCCCACTTCCCGTGGGCGGGGCGGGAAGCAACTTTAAAATCTTAAAAATTTCTTGCGATTACAGCGCTATCTGTCGAGAATCGAAAAAATTTTTTCGGACAAAATGTACGTAGTCTTTATCGTAAAATCCGAATCTGTGATAAAAAATAGGGGTTCCTATTTAAGATTTCAAAGTTGCCCCCCGCCACGCCTACAGGGGGTGGGAGGGTGGCGGGAATTCAGCACAAACGGATGCCCCCCTTTGAGATATTAAAGTTTGGATTCGACACATTTTTTTGTTCGATGCGTATTTTTCGAAATAGAACAAATTCCAGGTTAAATCTATTTTTTGCGATTACAGCGCCATCTGTCGAGAATCGAAAATTTTTTTCGGACGAAATGTACGTAGTTTTTATCGTAGAATCCGAATCTGTGATATAAAATAGGGGTTCCTATTTAAGATTTCAATGTTGCCCCCCGCCCCGCCTACAGGGGCGTGGGGTGGCGGAAATTTAGTACTAGCGGATGCCCCCCTTCGAGATATTAAAGTTTGGATTTAGCAAATTTTTCTGTCCGATGCGTATTTTTCGAAATATAACAAATTCCAGGTTAAATGAATCACCCGGTATATATATTTAATGTGTTAAAAAAAGTTCCAGCTGAGAATAAAGTTTTAGTTTGATTTTCTGTGATTTGTTTTTGAAAATTTTAATTGAATAAGTAAATAGTTATATTCGTTTCTTGTTTTTTAAAAGAAAAAAAAGTACTTGCACTTTCAGGTAAAATAGATAAACTCTAATGTAAATTATTTACCTCTATACTGACTGCCTCAACTACTAATTCCAGGCGAGATGCAAAATTGAAAATAATGCTACAAGGAAGAACTTTAAGAGAATGTGTGATCTAAATTATAATTTAATAAGTACATATTGAAACAGTTCGTTTTATATAAAAAATAAAAATGATTTAAGTATCAAACAGTTATTTGACTGCCAAGTTGGAATGTGTATATAATTATCAAATAGTTAATTGAAATCGTTCAATAACGATTATTTTTTTTACTCGATATATCGATATAGAAATTGTTTTAATTAATAGTTCGTCGAAAACAGTTTGAGAGCCACCACCATCCCCACGCCCCTGTTTATATTTATGATTCATTTAGATAATAATTTTTCATCATATTTTTTCAATACAGTAATAATATCATAAAAATAGTTATTTTGCAAGAATATTTCTAGTTTTTGTACAGTCTGGGCAAATTTGGACGTTTTCATAGGGGAACTCGGAAACTATAACAGATCGCTTTTTTGAGAGAAACTCAATTATGAAAACAAAAATTAGCTATCGTGTTTTGTTTTCGAGTTATGGCAAAAAGTTCGCTTTTTCCGTATTTTGATAAATGGTGATATCTCGATGGTTTTTTAAATTAGACAAAAATAATATTTACATTCTTAAGTATGAAGTAACAAAAGTTTTAAATTACATTATATGTTTAAATTGATATCCTATTATTATTAACACATAAATCACACCGCTTTGCAATACTGCAAACTTCATTTTCTATATGAATATTGGAAATTGAATTAAGACATTCTATAAAATTTTGTTTTAGTTCGACGATATTGTCATTCGTGTTTTTATATAAATTATCTTTAATATATCCCCAAATAAAATAATCCATAAATGTAAGATCGACCAGAAATTGAACGATTTGCAACCGTGCTTTCATTTACATTGATGGCAGTTTCCTCAGCATTTTCAGTATCGTAATTTTTAGGTCTTAGTTTGCTAAATGATGCATGGTTGATGATATTTTCTTTTAATTTTGCAAAAATAGATTTATGTAGTTGTCTTCTTTCTGTATAGCGATTAAAATATAGTTCGGATGCATTAACACAATTGTTATCACTTAGAATAAAGCATTCTAACATATTATATTTTTCCTAGTTTTTATAAACTATTTTCACCTTTCAGTCGTACCTAATGATTTAATAATGAACATACAACAATGGTTTTACCAGAATAGACGCTACAATAAATGACACAACCTACTAAGATCACACAATAATAAAAAAAATTATGAATCAATAATAAATTTTATTTCATTTCAAAAAATGGCAGTTTTGACCATTTTCAACCCTACATGATATATATATCATTGAAAAGAGAAAAAAATTCTCTATTTAACTAAGTCAGAGCCGACTATGACTTGTATTTAAAAAAACACAATTTTATGTTATAACCCGAGAATTAACGGAGATTTATAATATCCGTTAAGACCATTTCATTCTACTAAAAAAAGTGCCTTAAGAATGTGAAAATTATTTTTGTCTAATTTAAAAAACCATCGAGATATCGCCATTTATCAAAATACGGAAAAAGCGAACTTTTCGCCATAACTCGAAAACAAAAGACAATAGCTAATTTTTGTTTTCATAATTGAGTTTCTTTCAAAAAAAGCGATCGAGGATGCGCGGTCCATTTTTCCATATCTCTTATAGTTTCCGAGTTTCCCTATGAAAACGTCCAAATTTGCCCACCGTGTACGTAAAATTATTTTGTACATTTATTTTGTTTGTAGCCTGCGTGGACTGCATACGTAATGGTTTTAATAAATTTTTGTAATGATTATGAATTGTTTGATAAAATATAAGATTATTATAAAGTTGTGGTTTTAAAAGTTTGACAAACACTAGAAATATGTTTGCATATAAAAAATTGTTTATTTGTTCTTTTATTTTTATTTAATATATTGAAATTTAGACACAAATTAACTGAAAACTAAAAATTTATATGTAATACGTTCTAGTATTATTAGTAAAAATTTAGAAAAATGTCTTCAAGAAATAAAACAAAATCGAACGAATGAACATCTAGTCATTACATTTCGACATTCGATTGTTTCATTTTTAAACTGTACTATTTATCATAGTCTTTCAGACTTATATTTGTACATATTCCTGAAAATAAACAAAAAGTGAATAAATTGAGGGATTCCCTTGCTAATAAATGGTGTTTCTTTTCTTTAAAAAAAAAAAAAAAAACTAGACTGAAAAACATTTTATATGTCCCAATGTATTTTTGAAAAAAATATATATATATATATTATATATATATATATATATATATATATATATATATATATATATATATGTATTATTTGAACAAGTTCTGTTCATTACTGCAAAATAATTTGATTTGGAAAGAAACTTGATTAATAATCAATAGATTTTTAGAATATTATTTTTAGTTTCTTGCTGTTTACTGGGCATTAATTTATGAAAATTTCTAAACTAACTATTTCGGACATGTTAAAATGTAGCCGGTCTTGAATGTGAAGAAGGGTTTTTTTGTAAGGGGAACCGGGTTTTGGTGGCGTCAGTATTTTGGTTAAAAGATCTAGCCCTGATTAATTATTATATCTAATACAAGGGGTACCAAAACACGAAAGCCCCCTACAAGCCCTATAGCATCTGGCTAATAGCAAGGGGACCCCCCCCTCTAATGTTATTTACTTTTTGATGCAGTGTAATATCATGGTTCAGTTTTTCATTTTTTTAAATCGTGTAATTATTATTTCAAATGCAATCATTTCATAATTGTTTTATTTATATAATGATAATATTTTTAATTTTATCATAACTTTTTGAGTCAGTAAATTATCGGATATTTTATTATTTTTATTAGTTTTTATTTTAAAAATGGTGAATCCATTTTTAAAATATTTAGAAGTACGCTTATTTCTGCATCAACTTGAAATGGTTTGTACACAGTCGTCTTAAATTTTCTGCAAGTAAATATTTATAATATGCTCCTTTAACTCTTTTCCTCAATTCTTTTTCATAATTTTTTGTTTTATTTTTTCCAAAACAGTATTTGTTTACGTAATACTACTTACAGGTTTGGCTGTCGGACAATACCAAGGAACAAATGCCGGTAAGTTTTTTTTTAGAAGTTTTAGAATTTATTTGTAAAATGCTAATTTACAATATTTTTAGTGGTTTTTTTTTTAACACAATTTTACTAGATATTATTTAAGTAATAATAGCGGATGTGTGGATCAATTGTTTGCTCTTCCTATGATTGTGGAAAAGTCACTTGACAAAAATAAAAAAATGTTCTGCGGCTTTCTAGATTTAAGGAAAGCTTATGACAGTGTTCTTCGGGAAATCTTGTGGGATGTGCTTAGCGAGTACGGTGTTAATGTTAATCTTTTAGGAGCAATTCAAGCTCTGTATGATGGAAGTGAAGCTGCTGTACGAGTTGATGGTTGCTTAAGTGATTGGTTTCGTATAGATGTTGGCGTGAAACAAGGCTATGTAATGTCTCCTTGGCTATTTAATTTATATTTATTTATATTTATATTTCTGTGGTAATGATGGTATACAAATAGGTGATTGTGTTGTATCTGCTTTAGCGTATGCTGATGACGTGGTTGTTTTGGCTGAATCTGAAGAAAAACTGAGAAGGATGATTGCGATAGAATTAATGTTGTAATGTTGTAAAGATATGAATCTTGTGTTGAATGTTGATAAGTGCAAAGGTTTAGTTTTTGAGAAGGGTGACTTGATGACTGAATGTAATGTATATATTGATGGTGCACGTTTACAGCAGGTAGATGAATTTGTGTATTTGGGTAGTTTGCTGTCTAGAGATGGCCGTTTTGATCGTGAAATTGAAAGGAGAGTAAATGCTGATTGTAAGGTTTTGTGTGTTTTGGGAACTTTTGCTAGGATGGTAAATGTTTATAAAGAAGCCCGTTTGAGTATATACAATGCAGTTTTGGTGCCTATGTTGATGTATGGTAGTGAATGTTGGGTTTGGTTGCAAAAGCATAAACGAAAAATGACTGCTGCGGAAATAAGATTTTTACGTGGGGTATGCGGTGTAAATAGGAGGGATCGGGTACGAAATATATTAGTGTATAATGAGTGTGAAATTGAAAAAAATGTTGTAGCAAAAGTTGGTGTTAGTCAGTTAAGATGGTTCGGACATGTTGAGCGAATGTCTAATGAACGTTTGGTTAAAAAGATTTATTTGAATGATTTTGATGGTATACGTTTGCGTGGACGTCCGATGAGTAGTTGGAGTGGTATGATTGAGAGTGTTTTGCGTGAGCGAAAATTTCCAAGTAGTAGGAATAAAAGAGCATGTATGAGAGGAATTATGAACGTGGATGAAGCGGAAGTTGCTTGTTTGGATAGGAATGCTTGGAGGCGACTGATTTCGGGATGATTAAAAGAGTTGATGCCACACCCTTTTGGGTACATGGCGTGAGTATGTATGTATGTAATAATAGCTTTATATTTAGTGTAGTTTATAATTATTTTTAAACATTTAAAATAATTTTAATTATAATGTTTATTGCTTTATAAATAACATAAATCAAAGATTATTATCTGTTAGAATCAGTTATTGTTTTTTTTTTTGTGAAATTGGTTGATATCTTTTTATATAATATATAGTCAAATTTCTAAAATAGAACTTTCAAAATTCAGTAACATATTACGCGTAACATTAAAATAAAACATTTATGGAAGAATAGTATGTATTTAGTTTGTTGTCAATTACGTATTTATTTACTTTGTAAATTATTAGTGTGTAAATAAAAAAAAATGTCTAGATGTGGGGTCCACCAATTCCTCCATCACATGATTCAGATATCTATATCGATTATTCATTGGGATTTCTGTATGAAATGTCCGTAATGTCCGAAAGCCAATTACCACCCGTCTACGTGCGCAAGGAAACAAAACGTAATCGGCATGATGCCGGATTAACAATTGATAATCGGCGCTCTTTAAAAATGCCACCGGAAGATGATATTCAGTACGAACCACGTTCGTTATTTGATCGTCCTGCACCGGAAATGGTAAATGGTATGTGTCGTGAAGTGAACCAGCAACGAAATCGTGGCATTATAAGGCCGCAGCGACCGAAATCGGGACTAAAACTACCCACGCAGTCAGATCCATCGTGTTGGCATTCCTGGACGATACATGAAGACATGGCGCTTCTGAAAGTTATACAAACGTTCCAAGGACTCCCGTTGAATTTGATGGTTGTCTCGCCGGGCCATATGCCTAATTGGGACTTTGCTGCTGATTATGTTAATTGTACAAGTATTACGTACAGGTCGCCCGAGCAGTGCAGACATAGGTTGGTTGAAACATCATATGCATGTCGTTATATTGCATTGCGCAATTCAATATGCAAGTTATTTATTATTAACCTGTAGTTTTTTGACGCGATTCAAAAGTAAAAAAAGGCAAAATTCTGCATTTAAGATAAGGATTAAAATAGTTAAGGAAAACTTAATTTCCTTTAAAATAAAATAGCTTTAAAGTTCTGTTGCATAAAAAAGTCTCAGCTTGATTAACAGTTTTGTTCTAGGATCTCTATTTGTCGTGCGTGAAATATTATCTTCAATTTTTCTTACTAATAAATCAAATGTATACTGATTTAGACGAAATCTTCTAACAAACTCTGAATCTTCTAATTAATCTAAATAATTAGCCAACTGTATTTATCAGAGGTATATTTACTAGAATAAATTTATACCTCTGATAATTACACCATAATTTATCCGTCAATTGTAAAAGCAAATCTAAGCGAATTTCAACTTGATTTATTACAGTTACAACTTTCTGACTTAGTAATATGATAGAAAATGATTTTTAAGCACCTACATTTTTTAATTCAATTGTTTTAACAAGCCAGAATAATTTCGTTACATAACGTAGTAAACATTTTAACAAATTTTTATTAATTAGCTTATAGAATATGTTTGATAAAACATTAAAAAAAAAAACTTCTGTAATTGATTAGATACGAAACAGTGTTAATCTCAAGAGAAGAAGAAAAGATCTTATACGATACATCTAGTCGAAAAAAGAAAACGAAAAACATCTATAACAAATTTCCCCAAGAACAATTCAAATCGAATCGTCCGATGCGAACAGCACAATTGTATACGCAGGATAACAATAGTACATTTTCGCAGCTGATGATACAGCATTATGATTCGTTGATGCAAGTTCAAGCAAATAAACGAGCTGTTACAACAAAAGCTTCCACCAATCCAAAACATTCGGCCGTTTTAACCAAATACGGTATCGATTATGAGCATCCCCTGACGCCGGTAGATCTTGCTGCTAGACGTGCCGAACGTATCGCTAGCGAGAAACAGAAATTAGCCGAACAGCAACAACAGCAACGTCAATCGAAACAGTCTGCGCTAAGTCAATCGGCCGTATTGCAACCCGCTTTAATCGTGCCGACGGCGGCATCATCGTCTAACTCGCATTCGAGAGCACCGCCCACTGCTACACAAACTATTCGAACGCAACGTATTGTCTACAATCCACTTCAGGCCGGCGCCACTACAACTAAAGTTACTGGTAAGCGCTTCAGACTTATCAGTTTGTTGCCAAATCTAAATAGATAGTTTTCTTCGGCTAAGATTGTGATTGAGCAATAATATTCCGTTAACATGCAGTTGAGAAATGTTTCAGTTTGTTTTATATTCAATTCAAGCCAAGCGATACATCGAGAGTGCAGTGACAGGCAAATATTGTATGCCAATGTTTAGAATTATTTTTTGAACAGAGTTACAACGTACGCAACGTATTACACACAGTTTTCGATAACTTCTATAGCAAATAAGAATTCTACATTTACGTATGTTGTTTAGAATCATTAATTTAATATTGCACAATGACAGTCTTAACTAAGGAATACTATAGTTATTACCTATATGTTAAATATCGAATGAAACTCTTTACTGAGCTCAATTTAATTAATTAACTAAAGTCAGACATAATAGATATTTATTCTTCATTTTAAACTGTTTTTATTTGAATAAGAATAATTTTAACTAATCTATGCTTGAATTCCATAGTAAAATGAAAATCGTACTCGTATTTTAAAAACAGAGTTTCGACGAGTGATAATAAACTATAAATGCAAATGAACGAATTTAGTCTGCGATATGTTTTGCTTGGTACTAAGCAAAATGCTATTGTTTGGATTTCCGAACTAGTCATATTTGCATTATCTGAGTATTGTATTTTTCTGTTTGATTTCGATTTCGAACAAGATATCAATTTTGCTGTGTAGTTTAGCTACTGCTTAGTGTGAATATATAAAAATATCAAATACTTTGATAATAAGGTATTATTATTAGGGCTGGCACCAGGTCTAACTCAACGACTAATCGTCACCGGTCAACCAGTTGCCTCGAAAACAACTGCGGCTGGTGTTACAGCGACATTAGCAACAAGTAAAGCAATCACTCAAACGCAACTAACACCAGCTCAATTGCATCTGTATCGGCAACAAGTTCTCAGAGAGCAGCAGCAGCAACAACAGCTCCGAATGCAAGGCATACAAGCGCAGACTGTTAAAGGCGTCTCGATTGGAAGCCAACCTGCCACTGTACAAGTGGCAGTCACGCAGGCTCAACAGAGAGCACAAGTATGTTTCTTTGTTTTGATACTTGATACTGATTTCTTTTTTAAATTTGTCATTATTAATTTCAAATTTATTTAATTTATTAAAGTAAAATATATGTTTACAAATAGATATTTATTTTCATTGATTAGCAAAAAAAAAACAAATTCAAAACTATACAATTTCAAACTTTTTATTTATAATTTTCTTGAAAACTGTTCGCGTACTGAAATGTGACGTAGTCAAGTAATAGTAACAATTTTTTTCAATTTTTCATAAAAAATAAAAAAAACTAAAAATGTACAAGTATACCATTATTATTAAATTAATTATTGACTTTATTATTATAAAAAAATCTAATTATGCACATCTTATAAGATTTAAAAGATATCCTGTTTTTTCTATTAAAAGAAAAATTTCATTTGCTAGAAATAAACAAGATATTTGTGACGCTGCGAGATGTGTTTAGAATTGCAGCGTTAATCTAAACTAAATAATGTTTTACTTAAAACGCATAAATGGAATAAAAACTACCACTATCGAATGTATTCTGAAAAATTTCATTATTATACGAGAAGGTTAATATAATTTTGTTTACGTTTTTAACATTTGTTTACGATTAATTTTCTATGTTTTGTACGAATGATTTTTGTTTGTCTGTATGTAAATATGTGTTAACCCAAATTAATGAATTAACAATACTAATTAAACTTTGCGTTGATCATCACGGAAGTATTCGTTACAGTTTGTCAAACAGCCCGCAGCTATTTCTGTAGCAACAGCCGGTCAAACTAAACAGGGTCTTACTCGTTCTATGTCCGAATCGGAGATGGCAGCATTCATGAAACGGCAACAGAAAGCAGCATTGGTCGCGCAAGCTCAAGTTGCAGCAGCGGCCGGTTCCAATACAACGGCCGGTCAATCACAACGGTCAATACAACGGCCAATACAACGGCCAATACAACGGCCGGTTACTCAAGCGCAACAAGCACAACTGCTCGCTCAAGCTGCAATACAGGTTAGATTCATTTTTCATTTCATTTCGAGATATACCTCGTTGAATTTAATCAAATACTTCGCACGATTTCAGCTCTTTTTATACCTCAGAATTTCATTAATTCATCTTATTATCATTTAACATTTCAATTAAAGATTTTAACAATCTGGGTGTGTGGCACTAATAGGAAATTGTTGTTAACTTTTTTTCAAGATTTGCAAACTATATTAGTTTTTATAACATTAAATAATATTGTCAATAAACAAATTATAATGAAAAGATAGATGTTAAATTAAAAAATATATGTTAGAATTATAAAATAAGGAAAAAAAATCAAGAATAAAATAATATGTAAAGTTAAATAATCAAATGTTGTGCGTAATATTGCTTTTGAGCTGTGATTTAATTTTTAAAATTCTCAATAATTGAGTAAAACGTCAGTTACGTTACAAGAGTTTCAAATATATATATAATTAAATTATGAATCGAACTGAAGTGAACAAATTCTCTAAAGATGTTTTCTTTAATCAAGAACGAAAGTCAGAGGTTTAACGTGTTTCGGCAACTAAGTTATTATCATCAGGAACAAATTAAACAAGTTTATTCAGCAATAGAAGGTTATTCAAGTACCGGATCAATCATGTTTGATTTGTTTTTCAAACGTTGGCATGAATGTTACTTGTGTACATCAAATTTGGAATTTTTTTTTCTATATTCTTGTTATCAAGTATGTTCGTACAATGTAAATCAAACAAAAAGCAGTTAGTTAGTTTGCTTGTTTGGCATGCTTGACTGTATATGAGCCATATCAAACACGTACAATTATTCATAAATAATTTGCGCAAGTTATCTTGCACATCCATACACGGTTAAGTTGTTTGCACAAACATGCGGATTGACAAGCATGCCTGATAGTGTATGGATCACTTAATCTCTAATTCAAATATTATTCTTTAGGTGCAACAAGCTGGTACATCGGGAACAACACGGGTCGCAACTCTTGTCAAAGCAGTGTCAACTGCACCGGACGGTGGTACATCGTCTGTAACAGCAACAGGTGTAATAGCGCCACAGGTTAAAGCCGCTATTGCTGCAGCTGCTCAACAACAGCAACAACAACAATCAGGCGTAACTGGTGTGGTTGCAACTGGAGCTACAGTTAAAACAGCCAGTCAGATACGGCAGTTGCAAATTCAACAGCATCTACTGGCTAAGAAACTTAGCGGACAGAAGATTACACAACTTGCTCAGGTAGGTTGTCATTTGTTCTTAAGGGGGAAACTTCATGTAACGGATTTTGAAAAAATCGATTTTACTTGTCATCATAGTGTCGAAGTCGTTAAAAGTATTGCAAAAAATTACAATGGGTTTCTTCTCAAGCGGTATACGATTCCTAACAAGTTAACAAAACTTGAAATTTATTTTGAAATGTTTTTTTTTTTTAAGATATTGTTTATATTTATTCTATTTATTCTCTTGGTCAAGAGAAAAAAATGAACTTTTTTTAACAGCTACCATTTCTCCAGTTTTTTTCTTTTATTCAAAAGTCTACAATCATAAACTATAAAACCATACTGGAATTTTTTGTTTTGGATGACTAAAGGTTTGTATCTAAGCTCTTGCAATATTTACACGATATTTTAAATAAAAAAATGTTCTAAAAAGATTGGTTCAATCGTTTCTTCAAAAATATTCTTAAAAATTCATGAATTTTTGAGTGTTTCAGTTGAGTTTTCTCTTTTAATTTGAATAATGAAATATATTTTAATATAATATGTACTTTTGTTGTAGGTGGCAGGAAAAGCTGGTGTAGCAACTCAACTGATTGTTCAAGCACCGAAAACAATTCCGACAACAATGACAATGCAACAGTTACAGCATGTGATGCGTGGACCGCAACTAGCTGCTGTATCGCAGGGTGGTCAAGTTGTGCTTACGACGAAAGCTGCCGCAGTCGGTGGTGCAGCGGTTAGTGCAGCGGAACAAGGACAGACTACAGCCGCACGAGTAATACCAGTGAATGCAGCTGGACAACGGCAAGCCATCAAGCAAACTATACAGGTTATTTTTTTTTTTTTATTAAGTGTTACTATTTTATTTTCGACAGTCATTGTTAGAAATTTCTTGAATTTTAAACTGTTTGTGTATATTTTCAGGTTGTGACAGCGACATCTGCGGGTCAAGCAGCTTTAGTAAGACCACAAGTTAGTGTTTCCAATACATTAACGGGGGCTTTAGCGGGTGCAATTAAAGTTACTCCATCTGGAAGCTCAACGGCCCAGCCACAAGCGATTCTTTCACAGGTAAAATATGTCAAAATATTTGACAATTCATACATGTATAGATGCTACATTCGAACCCCACTTTATCTGCTAAAACGGGACCGGAAGAATCACTTTATCTGCATGCCACTGCGCATACTCGTTGCGCATTTTGGTTCTGTATTCCACCCCTACCGTTCCACATATGTCACAAAACACATTATGAGGTTATGTGATAGATTGCAAAATAAATTATTTAATTTCATTACTTAATTTTGTTTATTATATTACTATAAAATATGAACAAAATCGAAAATATTTTAAATAAATAAACTTTTTTATGATATTTCATACTACGTAAATATAAATATGAAAAGATTAGTACTGCCATCTAACGTATGTAAGTGTTACTACCCGACTCGTTCCGCAGATAAAGTGAGTTCAAATTGGCAGATAAAGTGAGTATGCAGATAAAGTGAATGCACATAAAGTGGAGTTTGAGTGTATTCCGAATTCCGAAAAATTAACAATAGCTTTGTTTGCAGAACTTATCTGACTAGTTCGCGACTAGTACGCATACGTAGTGCGATTTTGAGTATTTACGAAGGCTAAAAATCACAGTGCTCATGCGTACTAGTCCAAAATAGAAATAGACTTGTGAATATAATAAACTAATAACAACACCACTGTGTTATTTCTATTATATTTGTGTCTCTCACGATTTAATTTTAAATTTAAACAGATAAATATTGCATTTATTAAAAGCAATTATATCTTATTGTATTGTATACTAATTTCTACATTATTTATTTAAAAAATTGAAGGTGTCAACTGCTCTACAAGGTCAACCAGTGACTCTTCGTCAATCAAGAAGTCCTGAACATATACAAACAGCATCCGGTACGCCGCTGGTTGCTGTTACAGTACAATCCAGTGGCCAACAACAATCTGCTAGCGGTAATGCACGAATGCAGAAGAAACAATCATTTTTTTAAATTCAAGTTTACGGTTTTTTTATATTTGGCTTTTTTTTCTTTCTTAAAAACGACTTATTCTATGAATCATATTTTAATTAATAATATAAAGTATTCATTAAGCGGAATTTGTAATTATTTTAAGTTCCAATTATGTTAATATAAGATTGTAGAAAATTTACTTAAAATGTATTGTAAGAAAAACATACAATATAATGTGTTCACGGTTTTTATTTGTAATTTTTTTATTAGTTATAATTATGCGATGGTTTTTAATTGCAATTCAATTATGTTTGAAACTATTCAATTAATTTTTAAAATTTTGATTACTAGCTCGAAAACTCCAGTTGTGCCAATTTAAAACTGATGCATTATAATAATCAAGAATTTTGTAACATTTAATAATATATTTTTTTGAAGAAACATTTATTTAATTTGTAAATATGTGTACAAAAGTTGAAATCGTGATTAATAAATTTTTTCATTTTTTTTTAGAATTTTTTGTTTTGATTTTATTATGCAATTTTGAATTATCCTTTTTTGATGTACATGGTGGGCAAATTTGGACGTTTTCATAGGTGAACTCGGAAACTATAAGAGATATGGAAAAATGGACCGCGCATCCTCGATAGCTTTTTTTGAGAGAAACTCAATTATGAAAACAAAAATTAGCAATCTTGTTTTGTTTTCGAGTTATGGCGAAAAGTTTGCTTTTTCCGTATTTTGATAAATGAGGCGTTTACTACCAAAGTGGCTTAAGTGACATTTTTAAGTTTCGCGCTTTTTTGGCTTAGATGATTGTGAAAACTTAATTATTTACTTGCAATAGTGGCCTATGTCTATGTTGTGAAGCATTTCCATAGATGGCACCACTTAGGCCATATTAGCTATACTAGAAATCTGCAACTTGGTTACTGCAATACTTGCCTATTGTCAGGTTCGAAATAAAAATGTTATCATCTGGTTTGCAAAGTGGCCTATCTTATAACCTAAAATTTTTACTTAGCAAACCGACTGTCAAATGGTGTTGTGTAAAGAAAATTCAAGATGAATTCTGAAGAAAATCAAGCTAATTGATAATAATTAGCTTACATTTAAGACCCTGATAATGAAATGAGGGTTATTGGTTATCATTATTAGGAAAAAAAAAATAATTATTTATTAAATAGATCACACAAAAAAAGCATCTACCTCAACAATTGTGCAAAGCCCTGAGGAGTTGTTAGTCCTACATGAAGAAAGTGAAGAAGAGGATCCTTACGTTGATTCGGAATCAAGTTATGAACCAAGTGATTTGGATAATAATATCAGTAGTAGTGAAGCAGAACTCGAACCCGAGAACGAAAGTAGGTCAATTTTTGTCCCTATATTCTTTAGATATTACTCATATTATATTTTTTAACAGATATTGCCGAAAACATTGAAACTGAATTACCTGTTAATAACTTGTTTGAGACTATTAAACCTGGGAATCGGAAGAGGGGTTCCAGAAGGAAGATTAAGGAATCGGCATTGTGGAAAAGAAATGTTCGCAAAAAATTACGAAATAAAGGACTTGCCTACATAAGTGTGCCTGGAAAACCAGTAAGTAAAAAAAAATTTGATAACACAGATTGTCAATGTACTAGGGAGTGCCACAAATTAATAACACTACAACAAAGGGAAAAATTATTTAATCAATACTATGAACTTGCCAGCTTTGACCTCAAAACCTTGTATCTCTTCAGCCAAGTAAAACTAATAAACAAAAAAAGAAATAGCTCAAACTCCGAGAGAAAGCAATATACTCGTATCTATAACTTACCAAATGAAAACGGAATTGACATGCCTGTTTGCAAATATTTTTTTAAAAAGGTTTTAGCAGTTTCTGATGGTCGATTAACACGAGCGTTGAAAGGCAAACAAACTGGTGGTACTCCTTTGCATGATAAAAGGGGTAAGCATGAACCATAAAATAAGACCAGTCCCGAGCGAATTCAGGAAGTGAAAATTTTTATTTCTTTATTCCCCAAGTACCAGTCTCACTATTCACGCAAAAAGAATCCAAACCAAATGTACTTGGCACCTACACTGAATATAGTTAAAATGTTTAATATGTACAAAGATAGGTCTGAAGATCCAGTTTCTAAAAATTTATTTCGGCGTATTTTCAATACCGAGTTTAATCTAAAATTTCATGCACCTATTACCGACAGCTGTAAAACATGTGACAACCTTCAACAAGGAATTAAGTATGAAACAGACAAAGCCATTATCAGTGATTTGACCATGAAAAGAAAATTGCATTTAAGAAAAGCCGAAGCTGCTCGTAATGGAATGCAAAATGATTCTGAGCTAGCTAAGAACCCTGAAAATGATACAACAACTATAGCTTTCGACCTCATGTCAACTCTTCCCACTCCCCACATTTCAACAGGCATACCTATGTTATTACAAACGACAGCTTTGGACTTACTGCCTTGGCATTCACAATTTGTCTACAAACATAGCTCACATGTACATATGGAATGAATCAATTGCCTCGAGGGGTCCACAAGAAATTGGTTCATGCTTAAAACATTACATACAACATAACATACCTACTTACCTCAAAACTCATTATGTATAGCGACCAATGTGGAGGGCAAAATAGAAATATAAAGATGTCGGTTCTTTGCGATTACTTGCTGAAAATAAAAATAACAATTTGACACAAATTGACCAGAAGTTTATGGTCTCTGGACATTCCTATCTATCATGTGACCGTGACTTTAGTGTGATAGAAAAGAACATTAAAAAATCAAACCACATTTACCTATACACCAGATGATTGGATTAAAATTGTTAGGGAATCAAGAAAGAAAAACCCATTTGTGGTTGTTGAGATGAAAGCTGAAGACTTTATAAACACCGTTTTACTGGAGAAGAATGTAACCAACAGAAAACAAACCTCAGACACAGCACCACTGAGTTGGCTTAAAATGCAATGGTTGAGGTACTGTGCAGATAAGCCCTATAAATTTTTATTCAAAGAATCAAACAATGTAGATGTACCTTTTTACACCATAAACGTGAAAAAACGCAATGCCTCTGAAAAATTACCCATACAACACCCATTGCTGTACCCTAACGGTAGGAAAATTGAAAGTAAAAACTTAAGTACTTGAAGGTTTTACTTCCATTCATACCTCCCATTTGTCACGAATTTTATAATAATTTACAAGAAACACCTAACGATGAACGAAACGAAGAAGACGTTTGTATGGAGATGAGGTGTGCTGCAGTGGATGACCAAATTTTAGAAGAGAAGAATGAACCCGTAAAAATAAAGCGAGGTCGGCCTCCAAACAATCCTTTAATTAAAGCAAAAAAGACTAAAACCAAACCATAAAGAATGATTTTTTATGGGTTTCTTTTATTCGTTTTTCATAATAATTAATAATATTAATCATTTATATTTTTCTGCTGTTTGTACTTTTTTTTATATCCGCTTTAATAAACGTTTCTTCTATACACAGCTATTTTTTTTAATGTCATTATGGCCTATGTAATTATTTTTTGTTAAATTTTGTAAAATTTATATTGCGCCATATTGGCCTAACTTGTTTTTTTTTTTCTAAAATTAAATAAAATTTTAAAAAGTTTTTTAAGATAACATCAATCACCTACAGAATATAAATAGCCATATTCATCAAACAATAATAGTGATTATATGCATGAAATTTAAGGAATCCAATAATTTGCATAATTATTATCTCCTCTACACACTGTTACCCCTTAGGCCACTTTGGCAGTAAACGCCTCAAATGGCGATATCTCGATGGTTATTTAAATTAGACGAAAATAATACAAATTTTAAAATAATTGCCATAAGACCAAAGCTAAATAAATGAACTAAAACATTTTAAACCCGAGTTTGTACTACCAGCCATTATTATTTGTACTTAACTAAAATTACACTAATATAATTAATATGTTAGTAATTGTTATTTTAAGATAGATTTAAAATACAATTTTAGCTAGTACCTGGCTCTGACACATTAAACAATTGAGCTAATACAATGAAAAATCGATCTTAAAACAGCAGCGACATTAAGATATGGTATAAAACATTGAAAAATTATACCTGATTTCGTGTAACCTTCAGTATAAATTAGCAGATATTATATAGAAAACACATTAAATACAAATCCTTCACATAATCTTTAGATGACTAATCCGAACTTAGTTTATGAGGGTGCACTCGCTCGGTTGTCAGTCAAAATATTGTAATCACAACTCCTCCTAGACGATTCAACCGATTTTCATTAAATTTTTAGGATAGGTTTACTTAGTGCCCAAGATGATTATGTGATTTTATTTTATTCCAGTGATGCCAACTTTCCACATTATTTATCCGATTTTGATCAAATTTTCAGAAATAATTCCGCTGGCGCTCAAATTATATAACATTAATAAAATACAGTGTTGCCAACTTTCCGAGTGACAAATTACTGAAATTTTTAATGTTTATTAATCAAATTTAATTAAATTTTTACAATAGATTTTCTTGGTGCCCACATAAATTATATAATTTTACTTCCATACAGGGCTGTTAATTTTTCGAGAAAAAAATGATTAAAATTTTTAAAATTCAATTTTGGCTTTACTATTTATTTATATATATATATATATATATATATATATATATATATGTGCTTGAAAGAATTAAACAATTTTATTATTATACAATGTTGTGATTTTCCGGGAAAACAATTCAAAATTTATTTTAATTGTACTGTTGTACGATTTTAAAAAATGTAAAATTTCTATTCCTATTTCTTAGTATTTAATTGATAATATCAAAATGGTCTCTATATGGGTTTACCGATATACCTCTAATCTTGTTCTAATTTATATTAACTGAAATATCAAATTGCTCGAATATAACGCGACCCCAAATCTAACGAGACACCGACATTTTTTATAAAGATATTTAGAAAAAACAAATCCAAATTTATCGCGATCCATTCATTTTTCATAAAAGAATTCAAAAAAAGAAAATTTAAAAGTTGTTACATTCCATTACTTAGACCTCGAATTTAGCACGAGTCAATTTGTTTAACGGGAAATAATTAGTCAAAAAATATCTTGTTATATTCGGGCAAATACGGTATATTTCATAAATCTTTAAAACAATTGATTAGGACGAAGTACTTTTTGATAGTTTGTCGATTATTAATAAATATTATTGCAGAACTACTAAAAATCTAAAATAGTTTTATTTTAATTTTATATTGTTATAAATAACGTTACATTTGATTTCATATTACTAGATTCAATTTTCTAATTGCTATAAATAAAATTTGATTGAATTGCTATATATTTTTACCGTATTTGAACAAATTAAAAAAATACTTTGAAGTATTTATTTGAATATTTTTATCATATTTATCCTTAATATAGATAAGACTGATAACTTATGGGCTGTGCATATTGCATACTGATGAAGGCGTTTAAAAATATATTACAGATCGTTTATATTTTTGGTGGAATTTTTTGCGCGATCAAAAAAAAGGTGAATTACCACCAGAATAGGACAATGTAACAACCATTAATAGAAATTCACAACTATTATTTGATATGTGCACATTAAAATAGTATTTTAAACATCAATATATAAAATTAAACAACCTAAGAAATGAAACCTAACCTAAGCTAATATTAGGTATATACAATATTTTAAATTAAATATAACTGCATGTTAAAGAAAGTTATATCAAAAATTATAAATAATAATCTAAGTTTTCATTCTTGTAAAACGTACTTTACTGTAAAACAAAATTATTTCGAATGTTTGCCCTTTCATTTTATTTGCCACATATTGCATACGCGTCAATTGTATTTTAATGTAATTATGTCAGAATGTAATTTATATACCGATATTTTCTGAACTTTTTTATACAATAATGACAAATCTAATTTTCCATAATGTAATATACACAAATAACGTTACACTAAATAAACGGAACATAAGAACAAGTTATTTAAATAATGTTCACGTTTACATGGAAGTGGAAAGAAATGGTTTCATTTAAGCAATAAGTTAAATAAAATTTGGTTTCCATTAATTAAAAAAAAATCTATAAAAATTTTATGATATAGTTAGTAATTTGTTACTTAGCAACTATGTTCGGTTATTTACTGTAATGTCATTTGTATCATTTATCCTGATTAAGACGGACGTTGAGTTCGTTGAAACGTCGATTATAAATAAATGCTAATACAAAACTTTAACCTAAATCAGTTTTATTTTGACTTTATTAATGAATTATAAAATATGTATTAGATAATAAAAATTAAATAATTTTTTTTGTTACACAAATGAATTCGTTGGCGAAGACCATCAACCATTAGATGCTAAAATATTACTTTTCAAAGTGTATTTGGACGATACAAAATCCAAGCGAGTTTCGAACCCGGGCCCGCATATGTACGAGCGGTGTCAAACACACGTCTTCATTCTCTCGGCCAAACAATTAAAATTAATTATACTATCTAATTTAAAATTTATTTTTGAAATTATTTTTTATTTGTAATTGTTTATGTGTAACATAGACTGCTGGGGTTGTTGCGCGGAGTGTACCGTGTTTAACGGTCATACATTCTTGCTACGGCGTGGCGGGGCTGTGAAGATGGTTAGCCAGGCTGTAGACTGCGGTGCGAGATGCAGTATGAGACCACAGCTCGAGGTGTGTACATGTGTGTCGGGCCGGGCAGGCGAGCGGGTCATGGCCACGAGGACTGCGGTGTGTTGGGAGCATCTGTTATTGGCTGGGCTAGTACGAAGCGCGGTGTGTGTGTATTAGTGTGCGTGTGACGTCAGTGGGCCACACGGTGTAGTGCGCGCGTGACGTCAGTGGGCCACCCAGAAAGCCGTACGGAGAGCGCGTGTTACAACAGGCAGAGAGTGTTGACGCGGGGATTGTGCGGCGGGGGATTGTGCGACGGGCACGTACAAGGTGCTGCGCGGAACGACACACGGTGGGCGTAAGCAAAAGGCTGCGTCGGACAATAGTTGATAACTGCACATTACAAACTTATTAATCTTATTATTAGTTACTTAGTTACTTAGTATTAAACTTATATAGTAGTGTGTAATTTAGCTACGCTACATATGAAACAATTACAAATTTATTACTAAATTTTAATGAAGACAAGTTTAAAATATTAGCTTTATTGAAATCTATGGAGTCTAAATTGCTTAAAGAAAGTTTAAAATTATTATGTTAATATAGGTACCTACTTGTAATATTTACTAATAATTAGTGATGTGATAAATAGTAGGTTAACCGAATAATCAAATAACGAACATTTTAAATATTCTTTTCTTAATTTAGAAATACAAAATACAATTTTATCTACCTACTTTAAAATTATTTACTATGAATGTGCAGAGACGCCGTGTTTTGTAAAATTTTTAAATTTCGTTTAAGAAAATATAATTAAATAAAAAATTAAAAAAAAAGCAGGTAAATATTTTTTACCGTATTATTACACATTATTTATATATGAGATTGGTGATTAATTTTGCTTTAATACTTAATTTAAAAAAAACCTATAAACATTAATTAACATCTGCTAATTTTGTTTTATTTAATATAATTAAAGAATAATAATTACTTTATTTTTTAAGTAATATATTAGCTTATAAAATAATATTTAAGCAAAACTATACACTAGGTATATGTTAACAGAACCGAATATACTACTTGTATTTTTTAGATCTAAAATGTTAAAGAATGGCCTTTAATGACGTCACCAATATACCCAATATTAATGATATTGGGATATGTTTATATTTTGTTAAAACATTAGGTCCACAATTAATTGAAAATAGAAAACTATTTGAGTTAAAAACAATACTTATTTTATATAATCTAGTGCAAATTATTACATCTCCTTACTTTGTGATAACGGTAATTACACATATTTATTATTATTTATTTTTAAATTGTCATAAAATGTTAATTTAATGATAAATAAAACAGCAAGAAAATTTTTTTTTTTACTTTTAACACCGCTAGAATTAAAGTTGTATGAGTTTGAATGTTTATTAATAAATATAATGAATTGAAAACTAATTTCGTAAACCAGAAAATTTATTTAAAATAATTACGTTAAATACATATTTCAGGAGCTAAGCTTTCATTTTTAGTGACAAATATTTAGAAAAAAATTAAATGCTAGTCAGTAATCTAAAGTTACAAATAAACACTGAAAATATTTAGCGGTCAAAGATTACTAATGTGAACTTTGAACTTGTGAAATTCTTCAATATTTTATATTTAGATACTGATGAAAAAAACGTTCTTTTTATTTATTGTAAATATCATTATTTGTATCATTTTTTCTTGATAAAGATGTACATTGAGTACATTGGATATATCAATTATTAAATGAATATTAATATAATAAGTTCTGAAAGATTTTTTGTTTTATAATTTTAAATATAATTTATTTTTCGTTTTGCCCTTATATCTTTCTCATATTATTGGAGATGCGAAGCTGTCGCGACTATTCTGACCATCCTGATGCCCTATTTGTGAAATCTGATGGAGTGTACTTCCATTATTTTAAAATATTAGATTTATTAGATACAGTAAGTATATTTATTAATTTCTTTGTTCACTACTACCTACCTTGATATTTTACGTTTTTAATTGAGAAACACTAGTTTACATATAGAATTGCCGCATCGGTATACTTCTCATATATCTCAATCTATAATCTTCTAACAGAGTGTCACATTTATCGTTCCATGTATCACTTATTTAATAAATCAGAATTAACTATAGATATTTTTTTCATGATTTCTTCGAATTTTTATTAATCATTTACGCATTGTACACACTTAATGTTTTCTTTTTAGATAATTTATGAATTAATTATATTTTATAAGTTTATGTTTGTATCATTTGCACCATTTAATTAGGCTTTTGCCTATTTGGTATAACTAAATAAATAAATAAATAAATAAATGTTTGACTCACTGAGTCAAATGTATGTATTACATTACATAAATATGGAAAAAATATGTCACTCATCAGCTAAGAACAATGCAAACATGTATTTACCTAACTGAACACGAAAAGTAATGTAAACGTACTAAGGGCTAAAAATTTCGGTTTTGCCACGCATGACTCTCCTCAATGACTTTGGTATAATTTTGTTTCCTATTGTTTTTAATCCAAGAAATTAAGTTATTTCCAAACCTAGGACAACAATATTTTCTTTTCTGCAAGCGTAACATAATATTAATATTACATTATCATATTAGCTATGTTACTAGTACAATAATGACATTATTATACAGCAGTTAGTTACTGGTGGCAGCGCCAAACATAACTACAACGTCAACTGTATTTAATCCAACATCTTCGGCGGCCATATTTGAAAACATTATTACGTCAAGTTAAGTTAATTGCAAATTTTTGCTCTGCATTTATTTTCGCTTGAATCTGAATTTGATGATTGAAAATGAGCTTTACTTACTTAATTATATTTATTACGTGATTTGTGAGAATTCATGCCGCTCGACAGTCGAATATACAGTTTCTGACAAATCTAGTTTTACTTATATTATTTGCATTGCATTGCATTGCTTCCCCCTTTTTTAATAATTAAATTCAAGCAAAAGAATGAACACTGCATATAATTTTCAATACAGCTGCCAGAGATGTCATATTAAATGCCTTTAACCGTGTAGTCATGTTTGGTGCTGCAACCAGTACCTATATCGTGTATAATACATAAATATTGGTTGGTACAAAAGTTCTCAAGGTTTCAATAGGTAATGTTCAAAGTGGCATAACTTCTGTAATAATTACTCGATTTAATCGAAAAAAAAGCGCCATTACAATCTGTATATTTTTGCCAACGTGTTACAAGTCTATTTATTCCATCATTGTAAAAATTTGGTTCACGGGATTTGATGAAATCGACAAATGCTGTTTTTGCCTGGTCCTGGTTAGCAAAGATTCTACCTGTGAGAAAGTTATCAAAGTGCTTGAAAAGGTGGTAGTCGATTGGCGAGAGGACTGGAGAGTATGGTGGGTGAGGCAAAACTTCGACGCTCAATTCATTTAATCTTCGGACGGTGATTTGTGAAATGTGCGGACGGGCGTTGTCGTGGAGCAGGATCGGACCTCTTCTGTTGACCAGTGCCGGCTGCTTTTGATGCAATTTGCGGTACATTTCGTCGATTTCCTCACAATAGGACTCCGCTGTGATGGTTTGACCAGGTTTCAAAAAATTGTAGTGGATCACGCCAGCTGCAGACCACCATACTGTAACCATAGTTTTTTTTTGTGGGTTTTCGCCTTTGGAAAGTGTCTGGGAGGCTCGTCGGCGTTCAACCACTGTCCCGAACGTTTCCGGTTATCGTACATTATCCATTTTTCATCGCACGTCACGATTCGATCCAAAAAAGGGTCGTTTTGATTTCGCAGAATCAAAGACGAACACACCTCGAAACGTGACAATTTCTGTAGATCGTTCAAATCGTGGGGCACCCACTTTTTGAGTTTTTTCACCTGTCCAAGACGTTTTAAACCATCTAAGACTGCATAGTGACTGACTCCTAGTTCCTGTGCAATCCTTCAAGCCATTTGCGATGGGTCAGCTTCCACCAGGGTCCTCAATTCGTCGTCCTGAAGTACTTTAGGTCGACCATTACGAGGTGCATCTTCAAGGCTGATATCTCCGGAACGAAATTTTTTAAACCATTGTTGCACGGTGCTTTCCCAACGCTATTAGGGCCCCACACTTGGTTAATTTGGCGAGCTGTCTCGGCAGCGGATTGTTCCAAGTTAAAATTAAAATAAAAAATCGTACAAAATTGTTCCTTAGACATGCTGAATTAAGCTCACAAAAGTCACAAAACAGAATAACATAGAAAAAAACAAATTACACTATCAGATAGAGGGAAAAATTCTTTACAAAATAAGATGTCAAAACGCGAAATACTTTGAATATTTTATTCAGAAACAAATGTATAAAAACAGTAACATGATAAACCCTGAGAACTTTCGTACCGACCTAATAATAGGATGAGGCTATTTATACATACCTAAACCAACCTACTAACCTAACATGCCCTAAATAGCCAATTACGTAAAAATACTGTATGTATAAATAGCCAATTGCCTATACATACCGTATGTATAAATAGCCACTTTCTAAATAAAATGTCTAATTGTTCAATACTAAATGAATAATCTGACTACGATTTTCTAACAGCCAGATTATGAATTCAGCATAGGATAACTTGACTTTTTTCTCCGTGGAAGTAACTACTGCAAAATAATAATGTTCACATTATTGTAATAATGACCGCCTTCTACATAATGGTACGCATGAAAATATGGTATATATATATATATATATATGTTAGTCACTATACTACACTGTAAAAATTATGTAATTTTATATGTTTTGTAAATGTAATTTTTCATAAAAAATGTAATATTACGTTAATTATCACAGTATAATTATTATAAAACACTATCTTTTCAATCTTGGCATATAATTACTATTCTTTAAATAAAAATTACAAATAAATAATTTTAACAAACTTTCGCTTGTAGGTATTTTTCGTATTGAGAAAGAAAAATATATAAAAAAAAACTTTTTAAAAACCACTCTTATAATTAAATGCACTAAAAAGTAGAAAATAATTGTTTTCCTGGTTATCCAAAAATTTTAGAAAGAAATAATCATCATCACGCTTTTATTTCTTTCTAAAAATTTTGGATAACCAAAAAAAAAATTATTTTCCTCTTTTTAGTGCATTTAAATATAAGCGTGGTTTTTAAAAAGTTTTTTTATACTACTATATTTTATTTAAAACTGTTTCCATAGAAACATGATTTATTTACATTTCTAAAATTGTACGATTCTAGATTATATGATTACATCATGTATAGTATGAATTTGAAGAAATTATTAATACAATATGATGCACCTGGTAATAAATAATATTATATTATTTTATATGTATTAATAAATTTGTTTTAAAGTCTATAGTTTGCAAAATAATTAGATATTTGCAAAAATTCCATGTCAAATATTTCATGTATCTGCGATAATTTTGGAAATGTTTAAATTGAATCTTATAGATTTGGATGCACTGAATGCAATGGTAACAATTTAAACTATCTATCTCTTATAGTTCAGTCAGAAATTACATTTTTGCAAAAAAAAATCTTTAATTGCAAATATCTCGGAAACGATTGGATAATTCGCAAAAATTTAAATTTTCCGCGTTTTACAAATACTAAACAATTATGGCCGTACTACAACATATTAAAAAATTAGCCCCCTTTATTAATTAAGTGCAAAACTATTATAAAAAGTTAACAAATTTGTTTGTAAAAATTCAAAAACTAAAATTGCGAGTATTTCGCAAACGGCTGTAAATTTCGAAAAAATAACGAAATCTGCTCGACAACACTTGTGTTGCTATAACATTTTTAACCCCCAACCCCGTACGACCCCTCGGCTATTAATTATTAATGTTTGTAAAAAAAATCTTTAATCTCAAAAACGGCTGGGAATTTCGCAAAAATAACAAAATGTGCCGTCCCCTTACAAACCCCTATATAAACCAGATACGTACTACAACATATCCAAAAATCAACAATCTAGGACACCCCCTTATTAATTACGCCAACCCCCAAAACTGTGATAAAAATATTTTAAAAAATCTTAATTATATATATATATATATATATATATATATATATACCGGGTGTCTCATTTTAATGTTCCCAGGGCAATTTCTCGAAATGAGTACATCTGACAAAAAAATGTTGCGAATAAAAAGTAAATGGTTTCGAGGGGAACATCTGATTCAGGGACCCATGCTCCTCTTGGACCCCCAGGGGGGCGGGAACGGGGGGCAACTTTGAAATCTTAAATAGAACCCCCTATTTTTTATTGCAGATTCGGATAGACCATGAAAAATTATGTAAATTTTATTTGGTGATTTTTTTTTATCTTTGATAAATGGCGCTGTAAACAGCATTTTTTTTCTCAGTTTATCAGTCTTTAATTTGAAAAAAAAGTTGTAACTAAGTACGATATTCAAGTTCTTTTCAGTTCTTTGGAAAGAGGGGGGAGCAAAGGTCACTGAATCAGATATCCTCTTGAAACCATTAACTTAAAGTTATCCCCCGCGAAACCATTAACTTAAAGTTAATGGTTTCGAAGGGGATATCAGATGCAGTGACCCTTGTATAATAATGTTCTTAAAAACAGATGCTGTGTTGTTATTCTTTGTAATCCTTATCCTTACTGTTTCATTTGTTGCTAAAAAAATCAAAAAATATTCAGATGATGTTTTGATGAAAACATGATGTTTTCAATTCACACTAGCTTTCCTGATAAAATTTCCGAGAAAAATGTTTTTAATAATTAATTGTGCCTATACTATTGATCCGATTTTACTCAAATTTTCAGAGTTGCAAACTTTCCAAGAAAAAAATTAATGAAATTTTCAATAATTAATTGTGCCTATACTAATCATCCGATTTTGATCAAATTTTCACAGAAGATTCTTCTAGTGTCCCCATAAATTATGTAATTTTATACAATAAGAGGGTTGCCAACTTTCCGAGAAAAAAAATTTATAAATTTTTTAATAATTAATTGCGGCTATACTATATATCCGATTTTACTCAAATTTTCACAAAAGATTTCTTTAGTGCCGAAGCAAAAACTAAAATTGAGAGCAGCAATTTACCAATTAAACCAACCCCCAATACTGTGATAAAATAAATCAAAAAAATTTAATTGTTTTTCTGAATAAACAATAGATGTCGCTAGTAGTATTAAACTTAAATAAAATTCTGTATGGCAGCGCTAATAGTATCCTGAAAATTTTTTTGAACACCAGGAAAATTAAAGAACAAACAACTTTTGTTATGATTGAAGATTTTTATTTTATAAAATAAAAACAGTCACATTAAACTTATAATTATAAAATAATTTGGAACAAATGATTTCAATATTTTTTTGTATACATATAATTATAAAATGTTCAAGATAATTTTAATAAGCCGTTATTTTAAAATATATATGTAACTACTATTCATAAAATTGAAAATCACCTGCCTCTAACAGACCTTTCAGTGAATTCCATATTCAATTTGTGATCTTACAAAAGAAAATATTTTCTAATAATATAGTCTACATTTCACTGGAAAATTATCACAATTTGATTTTCAGAAACAAAAGTAAACATGTAAACTTTAGATTGAATGCATCTGCATGAAATCGATTTTAAAAATTACTAAAATTTGAATAATAATAAATTTGAAAAAGAAAAATCATTCGAATAGGTTAATTTGAAAATAATAATACAAAATTAATATTTATATGTTGTAAAGAATGATATTCTACGCGCCAATTTTTTCATCGTCTGTGTTCGGATTAGGCCAGGTGAGTCGTTCTTCGTAAAATTGGATAACAACTTGCGGGCATTTTATATTTGCTTGTTTGGCTTGAACTAAATCTGCTCCATCGATTCCTAAATTGAGCAAATTAAAAATTATTTCAAAAATAACATCGAACAAAAATTGTTCGTTCCTGAGTGTTACTTTGTGAAATTAATATAATAATATACTAAAGTTGGCAGTTTTTCTCAAAATTTCACAAGTTACTCAGACATTGACTCGGCTTACAACTGGCCAGTTTAACCATTAGACACGTGTTTCGATCTTCAGGATCTCGTCAGTATGGTGATTTAATCACTGTCCAAAGACAATGATGCAGATGTTAAGTTTTGGCTGGCTAGCTATTTAAACCAAGTAAATAGCCAGCCAGAACAACATCTGCATCTGCATTATCTTCCGGACAGTGATCAAATCACCATACCGACAAGATCCTGAAAATCGAAACACGTGTCTATGGTTAAACTTGCCAGTTGTAAGCCGATTCACCGATTGACTAAATAACTTCTGAAATTTTGAGAGAAAAGTCTCAAACTTTAGAATATTAAAAACAAAATATTTCACATTATTTTATAAGTTGAGACACTTTTCATACAAATAAGATACTCTAGAAAATTTTTTTTATGAATAATTTATAATAAATTTTAATAATAAATTTCACATAAGTAATAATGACACTTTACGTGACATTTATTATTAAAATAATTTTTTGACATGCTTTTTATATAACAATAATAATATTTGTATTTTTAAATTTACTGATTAAATAATGTATATTTGCATTGCATGTAAAATCAACTAAAATATTCTGCTAGCCCTGAAGAAGGCAATAGTGATTAGCGAAACGTTGTCTTAGTAATTAATAAAAAAAATATATAAAAGACTAAATTCCATCAATTACTAATTATTTATTAAATATTAAATGGTCCATTATTTTTCCAATTTAATAATAATAATAAAATAACAGAAACAAACCTTTCGCCTTCATTAGAAATAAATATTCTGCTAGCCTTGAAAAAAGCAATAATGATTGCCAAAACACGTTGACTTAGTAGTTAATAAAAAAAATATATAAAAAACTGAATTCCGTCAATTATTTAAATATTAAACAGTCGACTATTTTTCCAATTTAATAATTAATAATTTAATAAAAATGAAAAGAAACAAACCTTTCCACTTCATTAGAAACATTAAATCGCCGGAATTTTTGGTTGCTCCGATAATTCGGTCCGGTTCCAAACCGCAATCGAAGCCATGCGTCTTTTTCTTTTCCGATTTTTTCTTCGGTTTGGACTCGGGTGTTGGTGTACCCTGACTTTTACGTTTTTTAGCAATTTCCTCTTTCTTGAGCGCCTCTTTTTTTTTACGTGCTTCTTCAAATGCTGATATTAGAACGGGACAATCGAAATTCGATTCAGGCTCCCAAGTATTTTCCGATTCTGGATAGCCTAAATGTTAAAACAACATAATAAAGCTTTCAATAGCTGTCATTACTAGTTGAAATTCATATTATATTATGAACCAGTATTTCCAACGCCCGATCAAATGTACCCTGTTTAAAATTTATAATCTAAATAAGAGATTTTACTTTTATTTAAAAATTTCACAAGTTACTCAATCATTGAATCTGCTTGTTAGGCTATGCATCAATGACTGGCCAGACACATGTTCGCACTTTAGGAGCTCGTCAGTACAATGATTTGATCAGTGTCCGAAGACAACTGATGCAGATGTTACCGTCATTGATGCATTGCATAGCCTAGCAGACCGATTCAATGACTGAGTAACTCGTAAAATTTTTAAAAGTACAAATCTCTTATTTAGGTTATTATATTAATTTCACGAAAACAATTATAAATTTTTTATTCAATGTTTTTATTAAAAAATTTATGTAATTTATGTGTGTAATTTAACTGTGATAATTCACGTAATATTACATGTAATTTATGTTATTTTGCATAAAAAATTTAATATTACGTTAATTATCACAGTAAAATTACAAAATGTTATTATTTGTACTGTTAAAAGCTATGTAAAATTACATAAATTTATACGATATATTTTTTTACAGTGTACCTAGTTAAAAAAGAACGCTTTTCGGGATAAATTAAAATTTGTATTTCCATATGTTTTTATTCAAATAATATCAATTCTAAAATTTATTATTTATTAAAAAATTTATTTATTCATCATTAGCAATCCTTCGCCAAAGTTATGATAACGCCAAACTAAAGATAGTTGTAATACAAATACTTTTAAATCATGTGATTTTAAAATATTTTTAAAATTATTGCTCATAATAATAATGATTTCATCAAAATATTAATTTATTCGCTGACAAATCAAACGCTTTGTTCTATAGTTACCATATTTCACTCGGACAGAAAAGCGATATTGGCAAAAACCGAACTTGTAATACCAATCAATGGCCTGTAGTAGTACAAGCTCGGTTTTAATTAATACCAGTTTTAAGACAAATGTAAAATAATTATAAGAGCAAAACTAAAGAAATGAACTAAAGCACTCAAAAACCGAGTTTGTGGTACGAGCCAGTGACTGGTACCAAATGCTCGGCTTTAAAATCGGTTTTAACCTAATACCGGTTTTAAAACAACGTAACTATATTATAAAAGCGGGACTAAACAAATTGTACTAAAACACTCATTATGTTTAACCCGAAATTAAAATTTATTCTAGAACTAACGATTTGGAAATACCGACCCTAAATATAATATCACAAGCTTAAATGTAATTCCAGTCAATTAATCCAAACCTTTCCATTTTAAAAAGTATTGTACGACACCATTTTTTATTCTTTTATCAAGTATTTTTTCCACGAAAAATTCTTCGGTCTCTGATGTTTCTGGAGTAGGTTCGGATGAGTTTCTGTCCTTTTTGCTCATTCTATAAACAATATATTACATCAGCAAACATATATATATATATGTATATATCACTTACGTAGATGCTATAAATTTTTCACAATTTACTTAAAACATACATATTTTTTATTGTGATACCAATATTTATTGGTTACAATGGTACAAAAGATACAATATGAAAACTTCACATATATAAACAAAAATAACAGTTTAAATTTGTATATAATAATGTAAAATAAATTATACGTACATGTATTAATATTAAAAATAATAAACACACAACAATTAATAAGAAAATTTAACAAAAGTTCGCAGTTTACAGATTTTTTTTCAAGATGGAGGATCACTTCATCCAGCGTCAAATTGATTGTAGACGCGAGTGAAGTTCGTACACAAGATACACATAAATGCATAAATATAAATATTTAATTTATTACTATGTACGTAATAAATGTTAATTATGTTTTAATATAATTAAATACTTAAATTATTATATCAATTAATTTCCTATTAATCAAGACCCAAAATGTATAAAAAAAAACGTTGCTATTATAACTCCATCTTCTGTTAATTTCACGAACTTCATAATGAACTTTCAAACTATTTAGTTGACATTTGGTGAAAGATGTATATGTGTTTATTAAAGTGGTACACTTTATAATAGTATATATAAGAAAATTTGTATACATAAAGCCAGCAAAATGCCGCATGAAGAATTACCCAGCGAGACGCCAACGTCTCAAAGACTTACCAACGATGATTTTCGTAAATTTCTGATGACACCTCGTGCGACACCTTCTTCAGCACCAACAAGCCATGCACCGGGTTCGATTCGAAGATCGTCATGAACTTCGTCGTAAACGAAAAAGTTTCTACGCGAAATTAAAGAAACAGGAAGATGATAAAACGACCGAATTAGCGGAGAAGTATCGTGATCGGGCTAGAGAAAGACGCGATGGTGCGAAATCGGATTATCAAACCGATGATCCACTAAACACGGCGAGTGCTTATCGGGCTGTTGCTCCCGATTTGAAATCGGGTATTGATGCCGCAGAACGTAGACGGCAAATGATACATGAATCGAAATTCTTGGGTGGTGATATGGAACACACTCATTTGGTGAAAGGTTTGGATTATGCGCTGTTGCAGAAGGTACGTTCCGAAATTCAAGTGAAGAAACACGAACAAGAACAGGAGTTGGAACGGTTGGCCAGTAAACCGTTAGAACAGAAGAAACCCGATAAGAATAAAATCAAGAAGGAGGAGGATGAAATGCAGTTTAGAACAAAACTCGGACGAAGTATACACCGGACTGTTTGTCAATTGAAATCGCGTCATATTGAACGATCCGAACTTTTTGTTCCGGGTCGAATGGCCTATGTTGTTGACTTGGAGGTATTTTCTACCTATAGATACCATACATACACTCTAAAAAATATATGTAATTTTATCTACAAACCATGAGACACTATGATGTCCAGTATTTCTAAGGTATAATTACTCAATTGCTGTTAATTTTAACGTAATTGTTTAAAAATACATTATATCAGCAATATTACAAATATTATGTAATATGATATTAACAACGGAATGGAAAAGTACATATGTATCTAATATTACAGTTTTTAGTAAAGTCTCTTTGTAGTTTATTTACAGAACTAAAATTTGTTTAGTTCTCTAATATTATTGTTGGTATAATTACATACATTTCTAAATTTACATAACGGATATATGTATTTTGAAATGAATGAATTACACTTAAAATATTTTATTAGTATTATTACATATGTACTGTCTCATTATTACATATGTTCGTTTCCATCCCGTTGGTAATATATCATATTACGTAATGTTTGTAATTATATATTTTTAAACAATTATGCTAAAATTACGTCCGTTGAGTAATTATACCTGGAAATACTAGACATCATACTTTCTCAAGGTTTGTAGATAAAATCAGTGGCGCAACCAAGGGGGGGGCCGACGGGCCTCGGCCCCCCCCAAGGCTAGCAGAATTAACAAAATTTTTATTCATTTAGTCATATATTCAACAGTCACTTCTTACGCTACAATTATTTACCCCAAAATATTGAGCCAACATTCATTATTTTAAACTATTAATTATTCGATTCATGTAAGATAAAGTGGAAATTTGGTTAGTATTTGCTTTTTTTTGCTTCTCCAAGATAAAATATTTGGGCCCCCCCCAAGACAAAATCCTGGCTGCGCTACTGGATAAAATTATATAATTTTTGTTAGAATATGTATTTTTAAATATTATTTTACAAATATAAATACTTATTTAACAGAACGTTTATTTTTTCAGGTTCCTTCATTAAACTGTACACCGACTTTAACAACAAACGATATAGTCATCAACAAATTGGCGTAAATTTTAAGCAATTTACGCCAAGACGCCCGACGTGGCCGTAAGGGTAAAAAAGACCGACATGACGCCAATTTCGACGATTTAAACCCCACACACAATTCATCTTTCTCAAACCAACTGATTTTCACATGACCAACTGATTTTCAGAAAACGCGTTTTAGGCATTGTTTTCCGAAAATTTCAGTTGTGTAGAGGAACCTGTTACTTCCTTAAAATCATGTAAAATTATCGATTTTAGCTTTACTGAATTTTTTTATAAGGACACCACCCTAATGTATATACAATAAAGTTTTTTAATAATTTGAGAGCTTTTCTTTTTATTTTCGAACTGACAGATTAATATTGAAATGCAGTTATTGCACTCCTAGTCATAACAATTGACTAAATTTTTTTATAAGCATTTTTGTTAAAAACAGTAATAGTAAAGTGTTAATTAAACAATTTATTGTTTATTGTATCATATTTCCAAATAAATCCAATTTGTTTTTTAAAGGTTTTTTTACAGTGTGTATTTCATTAAAATATAATTTTATTACGCCTATATCATATTATAAAACTTAATTTATACATTTTACAATGTTTTTTCTAAAAAATACCTATTTAACATAAAATTAATAATAAATAAATATTTTTATATTCTATCAATTATTTAGTGACATCTGCCAGAACGCAGATACAGTTTAATAATATGATATATGGTAGCGCTAATTATCTATTCCAGTGCTGCTCAAACAAAAAATTATTTTAAATATTTTTCAATGTTTTCGTATAATTACAGTAATTATAAACATATTAAATTATAATAATTTTATTCTTAATTTATTATAAAACTACATCAAAATATTTCCGATTATAAAATGAATAAATAATATAATATTAAAAAGGCCGAGGCTAGTCGTCCTCATACGGGTCCACGGGCCACGAGTCCTTGAGTTGGCGGGTCCACGGATTTTTCAGTTTACGGGCCACGGGTTTTCTAGTTCACAGGACCATGAGTCCACGGGTCACGGGTTTTCGAGTTCACGGGACCATGATTCCACGGGCCACGGGTCTTCGAGTTCACGGGCCAAGGGTTTTTGAGTTTACGGTTCCATGGGTCCAGGAGACCACAGGTTCACGGGCAAGGGGTCTACGGGTCCCCGAGTTCACGGGTTACTAGTTCTTATTAGTACAACGACAACGTCGCTAAAATTCGACGTTGATCTTCGAAGTTAAATCGATGTCGCAAAATGTCGAATCAATGAATAAATAAATATCAAAATAAAAACATAAAAATGTTACAGGTAACAGGTACGTCGGTTCATGGGTTCACGATAACAAGAACCAATTAACATTCATTTAGAGACTCGATTAATAACTCTTTATTTAAAAATTACAAAACAATCTTTTATAGCCTTATATCATTAATTAACGTATTATGTTCGGTAAAGAATAAACAGCCTTCATTGAAAAGGGCGTTTTCTTTGGTAGTACACAAATGTCTTTGTTTTCTCGCCAATTTTTTACTATGGAATTCAAAATATCGAATTTTTTAATTAAATTGATTCCTTTTTCCATCATCAAAATTACTTTAATATCGTTTATAGTGTTGCTTAAATATCGGCGTCTTTTGTTTAACATTTGAGAATCCTTCAACTTCATAGTCTTCAACTTCATGCTTTCAGAAAGCCGTGATATACTCTGATCAAATGACTTATTAATACTCATTTGAGTAACAACAAAACGAGTTTTTTCTTGCCAGTACCACTTCATTTGTTTCAATATAGTCAATCTACATTCGAATTTACTTGTCGAAGATAGACTTCCAATGTTGACTATTTTATTTGATACGATCACCATTGTTTTTCTCGTTCGTTCATAGCAACAGAATTTGATCCTACTGCAATACTAATTTTAATTTTTAAATTCTCATTTTCAAGTGACTGAACTGTTTGTGCGCGAAATGCTCTGTAGTGTTGTTTAAAATATTCTCTAGTCCAACGAATCCCGCACAAATCCTCCGAGTACAGTGATTCTCCCATGTGTTTTCTTAATGCAAAAATATGACTGCACAATAATTATTTTATTAGGTTTACTTATAATTAGTTTATTAATTATTATAATATGTTTTTGCTAAACTAAAATTTGTTTCTGCAAGAGTAGTTGGGAATAGCTATTATGAGAAAAAATATTGTTGTCTGCTTTCAGGTTGGTAAAAATTTCGTCTTGTATTTTTAATCATTTGTTACTTCATAACCAAGTAACGTTCGTATTCACACAGCTTGTAGTGGGATTTAGATCTCACAAATAAATCAAATATTAGTAAAATATCATGGGGACTAGGTGATATTAGTAGAAATATATTTCTTTATTGAGATCCCTTTAATTCGGAGATTTTTATTATATGTAATATGTAATATTTAATATGTAATTTTAATTTATATTTTTAGTTGGAATGTACTCAGAAGTTACCGGATTGTATATGTTCAATCTGCTCTGTTCGATTAAATGAAACGTATAAATTTGTAGTAAAATGTTTTAAATCGCAAGAAATTTTAAAGCGATATGCAAAACAACAATCGCAAAATAGTGAAGTTATGAAAAACGTAATTAAAAATAAAAGCGAAATTAGAGAAGAGAATATTGATGAAGAATACATTGAACTAAATTTGGAAACTGATATAAACATTAAAATTGAAGATAGTTTAGAACAACAAAATAATACAAATTTTGATACTGCTTGTATGAAAGAAAAAGCTAATAAAGAAGAGAACATTGAAGTGGATTTGGCAAATGATACAAATATTAAATATGAAGAAAGCTTGAAATCAGAATCTTTAGATTTACATTCAGAATTAATAATTAAGGAAGAATATTCTGATTTTGAGAATGAAACCGATATAAAACGTTGTCAAGCTAGTAGAACTTCAAATAAAAATATTATTTTCAGCTCGAAAAAAATTGATAAATCTGTAAAGAAAAGTGAATCTCATAAATGTACATTATGTGAGAAAACTTTTAACTGGAGGGCACATTTAATAGTACATAATCGTACACATACAAATGAAAGACCTTATAAATGCGAAATATGTGAGAAAACTTTTACTCAAAGAGGAAGCTTAAAAACACATATCCGTTCTCATACAAATGAAAGACCTTATAAATGCGAAATATGTGAGAAAACTTTTACTCAAAGAGAAAACTTAAAAAGACATATCCGTTCTCATTCAAATAATAGACCTTATAAATGCGAAATATGTGAGAAAACTTTTACTCAAAGAGAAAACTTAAAAAGCCATATCCGTTCTCATTCAAATGAAAGACCTTATAAATGCGAAATATGTGAGAAAACTTTTACTCAAAGAGGAAGCTTAAAAATACATATCCGTTCTCATTCAAATGAAAGACCTTATAAATGCGACATATGTGAGAAAACTTTTACTCAAAGAGAAAACTTAAAAAGACATATCCGTTCTCATTCAAATGAAAGACCTTATAAATGCGAAACATGTGCGAAAATTTTTACTAAAAATAGTGATTTGAAAGTGCATATTCGTTCTCATACACAGGAGAGACCTTATAAATGCGAAATATGTGAGAAAACTTTTACTCAAAGAGGAAATTTAAAAACACATATTCGTTCTCATTCAAATGAAAGACCTTATAAATGCGAAATATGTGAGAAAACTTTTACTCAAAGAGAACACTTAAAAATACATATCCGTTCTCATACAAATGAGAAACCTTATAAATGCGAAATATGTAAGAAAACTTTTACTCAAAGAAGATACTTAAAAATACATATCCGTTCTCATTCAAATGAGAAATCTTATAAGTGCGAAATATGTGAGAAAACTTTTATTCAAAGTTCAAACTTACGGAAACATATCCGTTCTCATGCAAGGTAGAAACCTGTTGAACGCAAAATAGAAAACTTTTCCACAAAGTAGAAATTAAAAGAAAGATATTCTTATTCGTAGTGTAACGATTTTGCAGTTCTCTTTTTATTAATGATTATTTTTTAAATATTGTTATGCCCCATTCAGACTGCTGTTTCGCTAGCGAAATCAGTGTTATGTTTTAGCGCAGAACTAGTGGTTCTGAACCAAATCACATGTAAGCTTATGGGGATATCCTGTACATGCGCGGATTTAGTTTCATTAGCAAATTTTGTTTCATCGCAACTAAAGTCTGGCCTGGCTAAAGTTCCTTAACTAAAATTTACTTATGTTTTAAAAACGGCCAATTAGATTTTATTAAAATGAGATAGCGTTGTATATCTGTTTTTATGAAAGAAACATTAAATTTATAATATGTAAATGACCAGTTTGGAAGATAAAATTAATATTATTTTGAAAACGCGTATTTAATATAATAAAATAACATTCAGTTTAGACACATCAGAAGAAAAATTAGCAAAAATAAAGAAGATGGCGAATTCATCGTGTAAACTTGCAAAATTATATTTATGTTCTATACGATTCGAAATGTTCTGTTTCGTATTCGTAGTTTTCAAATGATTGTACAGGTCTTATTTTGTATAATCATAAAATTTATGATTAATTTGTTGTGTTAAATTTGTATAGGTCTGAAGAAGAATTGTTATTTATAATAAAATTAAAGTAATAAATATATCAATATTATTATATAATATGTATTCATAAGTTGTTTAACTGTATTTAGTAATATGAATAAAATATAGTTTTTTCAAGTGTATCTTAATATTAATATTACTTTTCCATATTACCAATGTAGAAATAGGTCATTATATTATTAGTACAATAATGACATTGTTATGCAGCGGTTGATTATTGCCTATATACGTCACTGGAGGCAGCATCAAACATAACTACAACGTCAAGTGTATTTAATGCATGGAGTAAATTAAGAGGAAAGACAGGTTTTGCTTATGCCAGAGCGTTTATAGAAATTGTCTAAAGATCTATAGTGTCGCGTAGTTTCGGTTCAAAATAGCTTGCTTCAATCGTGTAATTATTTTATTTGTAAATTGGGCAAAATTTTGCACAGTTCGTGCAATTGGTTGTACGTGAAAACACAATTTATTTTTAACTAACATAACATACATTTATGTACTTATCAATAAATAATTAACTTAAACAATTAATACTTAAGGGGTTTTCGTGTTTGTAAGGTTTTAAAAAAAATCGATTTTTTTTGCATTTTTTGCATCGTTATACATTAGAGAATATGTGGCTGAAATGCCATTGCTGGCAAAAAACTTTTTAAGTCATAAAAACGAATTAGAATGAGAATAGTATTCGGAACAAATTATATCTAAAAACTTTAAACGCGTTTTTCTCAAAATGAATTTTTTTTAGTTGGCAGGATTGTTTTTTAAAAACTTTCGAATCGGTCTCTCTGACTTTTTCATTTCCGCGAAGGAAATTTATCGAGCTACGGTTGGAACCTCTAAATTTTTTACTTAATTATCTTAATTAATATACGTATAATATATATTACATGCAGAAGATAAAAATGATATTATATATTACTGATATGTATAAATATTATCCAACTAGTTGTTATAATTTTTTAAATGTGTTAGTTAAGTTTCCACATGCAAGAGGATTTTCTTTAATTGAAATTAGATTAAAATTAATGTAAATTTTAATTTTGTTTTTTAGAACATCAACCGTTTGTGTAGAAGTAGATGGTGTTTTATTTTTTTTATACGGGCATTTTAAGATTGCTCTCAAATCGACGTTATTTTCTGTTTTTTTTTTGTTTCGTTCTTTCAGGTGCAGTGGTTCATTGGCGATTGAAATATCCGAATCTAGAAAATCATTTATTAAATCATCAACAATAATAATATCTTTAGTACTTTCGTTACCGTTTAGAAAGCTGTTTTTAAAAGGAAAGTTATCTGACACTGGGTTAAATTTAACTTGAGTTATATATATATATATATATATATAAATATAAATTTTGTTGTAATATTTTTTAAGACACAAGAAACAAATTCAGTCAGTTAAAATTTCCTGGACGATGTATTTTTATTACAATTTGATCGTGTAAATAGATCGATTAGGCCCTAAGAAAAGTCTGTCGTACACCAATTTCATACTTCTTGCAATTCTCCAATTTTTTTTTAGGTTTAGCCTCTAGGGAAATATTACCTACATGCATTTTGGCAGTGAACAAGTTAAAATGGCTGGCTTTAATTTTGCAGACACATGATATATGGGTTTACCCATGATCTTTTTACTATTTAAATATTGATAAAATTCATTTAATTGCAATTGAATTTTTATAATTTTCTAGATTGCAATGTCGTTCATAGTAGGTAAAATGCACTTGATGAACAAAAAAAAGATAAAATTTATCAAAAGATTTTTAAATATTCGTAGATTAGATAAATATAGGTAAGAAATTTGAAATTATTGCAAACTATATCGATTTATTGTTTAAAGCTAATACAGTGAACAATAACAGAAGAAAAAAATAGTGCAGTGCAATCATTTCTAAACGGTGAGTACAATTTCGAATAATTTTAGTTTAATTTATATTTCTAACTTGTTCTTATTTTATCGATTTTTGCTGTAACTATTCAATTTCTAACTTTGTCCCCAAATTTAGACAGTTCCTTGGGACTTGCTGACTTTAGCGATATAATAAATAATTTTACTTAGAAAATGCGAGACACAAACTGACATTTTTTTGTTGCGAGTTGTGTTGTATAATGAAATAAATATTTATTCAATTATTCAATTTTTTTTAAATTTATTAATAAATTTATTACATACATACATTCATACACAATCACGCCATGTACCCAAAAGGGTGTGGCACAAACTCTTTTTATCATTCCGAAATCAGTCGCCTCCAAACATTCCTATCCAAACAAGCAACGTTCACTTCATCCACATTTATAAATCCTCTCATACATGCTCTTTTATTCCTACTACTTGGAAACTTTCGCTCACGCAAAACACTCTCAATCATACCACTCCAACTACTCATCGGACGTCCACGCAAACGTATACTAGACGTTTATTAAACATTCGCTCAACATGTCCGAACCATCTTAACACCAACTTTTGCTACAACATTTTTTTCAATTTCACACTCATCATACACTAATCTATTTCGTACAAGAGAAATAAATCATGTAAAATTCGAAAATAAAATATTATGACCTTCTACGCCTTTTGTTATTAATACATAATTTGGATTTTAATGTAAATAATTTCTTTGATTAATATTTTACTTAGATTATATTCTTTATCTAATATCTGTATTAGATATTGACATTATCACATAAATACTAAGAAATACGAATATAAATTTTATATTTTTTACCACTTTGACTGCAAGGAAAAGTGCTATAGTGTTCGGTACATTGTTTGTAACATTTTCAAAAATTAAAAAAAAAATGTATATATATATATATATATATATATATATATATATATATATATATATATATAGTCGATTCCGCTTAATTGGGACACATCGGGACTAGGGCATTTTGGCCCAATTAAGCGGCTGTCCCAATTAACCGAATTTTACATAAAATTAAGAAATCTATATTTTTCTTTCAATAATTTTATTTTATAAATTCTTGGAAAAAACTATAAACTACATATAACCAAAAAAATATAAACTTTTAAGAAAAAATAATAATAAATTCCAAAATAAAATAATAAATAAATACATACATTTTTAATTCAATTCAAAAATGTGTCAAGTGTAGTCTGTCTTTTGTTTTCGAAACATTTCACTTCTACAAAATCAGCACAAGTATTCAGTGCGGCTGTAGGGCTGTAGGGCTTTTTATTTTATCCAGCAAAGCAATTTTACTAGAAACTGTCATATCACTTCTTGGCATCTTGGCAAGAGTCATTTTTTTTTAAATAAAATCGACAAAATGTAAGTTTAACGAACCTTCCACGCGCGAGGTGTAGTGGTAACTGAATCATAACTGAATACGTAACGATTGAGACAGCAGGGTAGACTCTCACAGCTTTAATGACCGGTGCCGCGCCACGCCGACGCGAGGGTAAACATTAACCTTTGAGCGCGCGTGGGTCCGTACTTCATACGTGAATGAATGTGTTGGGAAAAAAGTTCACAGCGCGCGATACCAATGTAATTAATTGATACATATTTGCTAGGTTTTTAAATATAATTTTCCTTGTTGTGAATGAAAAAGATATGAAGCGTATCATATTGAATTTTTTGTAAATATTTTCTCTTGTGAATATTTGTAACATAATATTGTAACGACGCTTTTTCCTGGCGTCGTTATTGCTCCTAAAATATTCGTCGGTTCGGGCGCCTTTCGGTCCGTTACCCGCTAAGCAGCTAATAGGAGCAGGTTGCGGGTAGCTTGGTCGATTGGGCCGGGTTTTTGAATTTAATTTATATATATTGTATAGAAATGTAAAAAATTAATATAACAACAATGGCTTTAAATAATAATTTATTTTAAATACGTTGCCTAAAAATGTAAATAATAATATACAACAACAATTTTAAATAATAATTTATTTAAATAATATACAACAACAATTTTAAATAATGATCTAATTAAATATTTTGCATAAAAATGTAAATAATATTATACAACAACGGTTTCAAATAATAATCTATACAACTTTTCGACTAGTATGGTGAGCGCGCCTTGTGGTTATGGCTCGGTCGACGTGTTTTGCTTTCGTTCAGCCGTTTTCTTATGAATCACCGTCTGCAATCAGACTACCCCGAATTCGTTCTCAAGCAGAGCTCAAGAGCAACCCCTCACAATCTTCAGGTGCAAAGATTGCGGCTTGAGCGAATGTACTACTAAGCGAAGCGAAAATTTAAACTGAGATCCGTTGCGAGTAGGGGTCAGGAGCAACCCCTTACAATCTTCAGGTGCAAAGATTGACTCGAACGGATATACTAAACACTCAAAGCGAAATCCAAGACTTCGACAAAAGCAAAACAGTCGACGAGAAAAAAAAATTCCAAGTCAAAAGATACAAAAAAAATATATGCTTTCAGCTCGCACACTCACCGTAAACCGTATCTCGAATCCAGTGACGTGGAATGAATTAACGTATTCCGATTTAGCAAAAACAAAAAAAAACGACTAAATTAATTTGGGATTTGTAAAAAAAATTTATTAGTGTTCGTACACTATCCGTAAGTCAAAAAAAATTAAATTAAATATACTAAGTCAATTTGGACTTGTAAAAAAAAAATTTATTAGTGTTCGTACACTATTAGTAAGTCAAAAAAAAAAATGAATCGTAAACAGCCGTAGCCTGGTTCCGGGCAAGCGCGCCAAGGCAGTTCCAGGTAAGTGATTGGTTTCAAGTACAAAACCCAATCTGTTTTTTTCTAGCCCGATCCCGGCACCCGGCCTTTTAATGGTAAAATTTTGCCAAACTTGTCAAGAATCGCACAATGTGTCGCTATCGCGTTGTGCTAGAGCGAGAACGCTCGTTTCTTATTCTTATTCGAGTGTCTCTCCGCTACGGTAGAGATACTATAGGTAGAGTTCGGCCGATGCGCCGCCATTAATCCCCCGCACCAAATTAAAATGTCAAAATGTCACAAAAAACATATAAATCGATGTGGCGCATGAATATTTTTTTGTTGAAATATTGAAAACTGTCAAATCTAATATAGAAATGATAAAAATACCTCTCGTACAGCAATCCCGCAGTAAAATATATTTATTTAGCAGTTAGAGTGTACGTTTAGCTACAGTTTAATATGCGACAATATAATATTTCCAAAAAAAAATGTAAATGTAATGAGTCGAACTAGCGAGCGAATTCAAAATCATTTGTTCTATAAATTAAAATGGCGGCACCAATCAGAAGCTGAACACAATTTCAGGTTATCAGCCGAACACTAGTATAGTATCTCTACGCTACGGTTGAAACTAGCGCCGAGCGCGGCGTTGAACCGTACTGGCGCTTCGATGACAGCTGTCATTTTGACGTTTGGCTATTCGCTAACCTAACATTTGATTAAACATATAAATGAATGCAAAAAAAACGGTTTGCGAGTGTGGCTGATCATTTCATCTTAAACTACTTATAGTTATTTTATATTTAGGGTTCTTGTGGCGAATGCCTGAGCATATCGTCACAGTACATACATACACAATCACGCCATGTACCCAAAGAGGGTGTGGCACAAACTCTTTTCATTATCCCGAAATCAGTCGCCTCCAAACATATTCCTATCCTGCACAAGCAACTTTTGCAATTTTATCCATATACATAATTCCTTTCTCATACATGCTCACTTCTATTCCTACTACTTGGAAACTTTCGCTGCAAGCAAGCTACTCTCTCCATCATACCACTCCAATTACTTATCGGACTGTTCCACTGGTCAAACGTATACCATCAAAAACATTCAAATAAATCATTTCTAACAGTCAAACGTTTATTAGACGCATTTGCTCAACATGGATCCGAACCATCTTAGCTGACTAACACCAACTTTTGCTACATCATTTTTTCAATTTCACACTCATCATACACTAATCGTATTTCGTACCCGATCGCTCCTATAGCTACACCCAGCTACCCCACGTAAAAGTCTCATTTCGCACAGCAGTCATTTTCCGCTTTTATGCTTTTCTGCAACCAAACCCAGAACATTCACTACCATACATCAACGTAGGCACACCAAAACAGCATTGTATATACACTCAAACGGGGTGGTGGCTTCTTTGGAAACATTTACATTCCTAGCAAAAGTTCCCTAAGCGCACCCAAAGCACCTTACAACAGCAGCATTTACTCTCCTTTCAAATATCCTAGACGATACATTTTTTATTGCATATCCTTTTCGCAAACCATAAGCATGAAAGCGTCGAAATTATCCCGATTTAAATAATTTCGCAAACTAATTACATTTAAAACGTAGTTTAATTTTTAAAATGTTTGTTCACCTGAGATAGGTACTTGAGTTTCCACTAATTTATATAATATATATAACAATGCATAAATAAACAAGATTAGAAGTATATTGGTAAATCCATACCACTTTGACCATTATCACATAAATGATAAGAAATAAGAATAAAAAAATTTTTCACCGAAAGTTGGCAACATTGTATTTTGATAATATATAATAAATATTATAGACGCTAAAGGTATCTTCTGTAAAAATTTCATTAAAATCGGATAAATAATGCGGGCATAACAAATTTTTAGAAAATTACAAATTTTTTTTGGGAAAGTTAGCAACACTGTATTTTGTTAAAATTACATAAATTATATGAATACTAGGAGAATCTTTTGTGAAAATTTGAGTAAAATCGGTTAAATAACATGGTCATAATAAATTTTTAAAAAATTTAGTAATTTTTTTCTCGAAAAGTTGGTAACATTAGATATTAATAAAATTATAAAATTAATGGGAGCATTAAAAAAATTTTTTTCTTGAAATTTGATCAAAATCGAATAAATAATGTAGCCAGTATGAATTTTTAATAATTTTAGTAATTTTTTTCTCGGAAAGTTGGCAACACTAGATATTAATAAAATTATATAATTAATGGGGGCATTAAAAAAATCTTTTCTGAAAATTTGATCAAAATCGGTTAAATAATGTAGCCAGTATAAATTTTTAAAAACTTTAGTAATTTTTTTTCGGAAAGTTGGCATTACTGGAAAAAACCAAAACCACATGACCATCTTGAGTACTAGACAAATTTATCCTGAAAATTTCATTAAAATCGGTTGAACCGTCTAGGAGGAGTTGCAATCATAATATTTTGTCTGACGACCGAATGAGCGAGCCAGCGAGTTGACGACGCACATCCATACACCCACATAAACTAAGTTCAGATTCGTGTTCTAGAGGCTATATGAAGGATTTCTATACACAATTTTTTTTTTTGAAAATGTTACAGACACCGTACCAAACACTATACCACTTTTTCCTTGCAGTCAAAGTGGTAAAAATAATTCTTCAACAAGAAGTTACATTTAGTTTTTATCAACTTTATTCATGTGTTCCTAATACCAAGTGGAACTCTCAGACTTCATTGTGATCAGAAGAATGTAAAAATGGCAATAATTGTTTAAAAATAATTCACACTACTCGTATTTAAATTACAGTTTTCTTTTTTATCGACAGCAAAATTCGATTTGCAAATAGTTTAAACATTACCATATAGATGACACCGTAAGATCATTGTTCGAAATAGTTGGCCAGTTGAATGTTGTGTTATAAATTTTCAAATACATATTGATTTTTATAGTAAGTAAAAAACATTATTCTACATACAACATTTAGATTTGATTTTAAATAATGATCATGTAAAAAAAAGTGACAAATTATATTTAAAGTAATTGTTTACATTGATGGTCCTGTAGGTAAAGTTCATTCAACTTTATTGACTTTAGCTGCAGAATGATTATTTATCTTTCTATTTTTTTTCTTTTATTTAAATTTTATTTAGACAAATCGCTAGAACCTGGATCAAGTAGCAATTAAAGAAAAAATTTGTAAAATTAAATACGCAGGTATTTATTCTTCTTCTTATACTAGTAATTTTACACAAAATTCATCTGGCCAACTGGATTCGTGTCAGATTTTTATAAGCATTTTATAAGTTAACCTCTAATACTATCAATAACAATATTTTTATATTTTACTTTTTATAAGAAGCTTTTTTTGGTAGAAAATTTAATTTTAATCATGAATAAGTTTATGCAACAGTGCCGATTATGTACAAGTGATAAAAATGTATTGTTCACAATACTTAATCTGGATTCAGATGGCAAACGTTTTGTGGATAAATTGGAAGCAATTATGCCAGAAATTGTAAGAATGAAATAATTTGTTTTGATTGTAATATACATTATTGTTTCTGAATCTTTTACTTTTCTTATTTTAGGTGAATTGCAAGATCAAATTACCGAATGGTATTTGTACAATTTGCGCTGTTCGATTGAATGAAACGTATAAATTTGTAGAAAAATGTTTTAAATCGCACGAAATTTTCAAACGATATGCAAAACAACAATCGCAAAATAGTGAAGTTATGATAAACGAAATAAAAGAAGAGAATATCGATGAAGAATACATTAAACTAGATTTAGAAACTGATATAAACATTAAAGTTGAAGAAAGTTTAGAATCACCAAATAATAGAAATTTTGATATTGTTTGTATGAAAGAAGAACCTATTACTGAAGAACACATTCAAGTAGATTTGGAAAATGATACAAATATTAAATTTGAAGAAAGTTTGAAACCAGAATCTTTAGATTTACATTCAGAAATAATAATTAAGGAAGAATATTCTGATTTTGAGAATGAAACCGATATAAAACATTGTCAAGCTAGTAGAAATTCGAATGAAATTGATGAATCGATAATGAAAAGAAAATCTCATAAATGTACATTATGTGAGAAAATTTTTACTCAAAGTAGTCATTTAAAGCGGCATATTCGTTCACATACAAATGAGAGACCTTATAAATGCAAAATATGTGAAAAAGCATTTACTGAAAATGGAAATTTAACACAACATATCCGTTCTCATACAAATGAGAGACCTTATGAATGCGAAATATGTGAGAAAACTTTTATTACCAGTGGACATTTGAAAGTGCATATTCGTAGACATACAAAGGAGAAACCTTATAAATGCGAAATATGTGAGAGGACTTTTACTGAAAGTGGACACTTAAAGAGACATATCCGTTCTCATACAAAGGAGAAACCTTATAAATGCGAAATATGTGAGAGAACTTTTACTGAAAGTGGAAACTTAAAAAGTCATATCCGTTCTCAAACAAATGAGAGACCTTATGAATGCGAAATATGTGAGAAAACTTTTATTACCAGTGGACATTTGAAAGTGCATATTCGTAGACATACAAAGGAGAAACCTTATAAGTGCGAAATATGTGAGAAAACTTTTATTACCAGTGGACATTTGAAAGTGCATATTCGTACCCATACAAAGGAGAAACCCTATAAATGCGAAATATGTGAGAGAACTTTTACCGAAAATAGAAGCTTAAAAAGACATATCCGTTCTCATGTAAAATAGAAACTTGATGAATGCGAAATAGAAAACTTTTCCTCAGAGTAGAAATTAAAAAGAAACATATTCGTATTCATAGTGTAACGATTTAATTTTTGTAGTTCTCTTTTTATTAATGATTTTAGTTTTTAAATATAGTTAAGCTTTATTCGGACTGCTCTTTCACTAGCAAAATCAGTGTTATGTTTTTGTGCAGAACTAGTGGTTCTGAACCGAACTACATGTGAGCTTATATGAATACATTGCGAATGGAAGAATTTAGTTTCATTAGCAAATTTTGTTTCTCGTAGCCAAAGTCTGACCTGGCGAAGGTTTCTTAACTAAAATTCACTTATGATATAAGAACGATTAATCAGATGTTGCACTAACATGAGATAGCGATGCATATCTGTTTTTATGAAAGAAACATCAAATTTATAATATGCAAATAAACAGTTTGAAAAATAAAATTAATATTATTTTGAAAAGCCGTATTTAATATAGTAAATAATATTTATTTTAGAAACAAAAGAAAAATTATGGAAAATAAAGAAGATTGTGAATTTATTGTATAAACTTGTCAAATTATATATATGTTCTATACAATTGTAAATGTTCTGTTTTGCATTCTTATTTTTCAAATGATTGTACAGGTCTTATTTTGTATAATCATAAATTCTTCATCAGACATATTTAACACAACAAAACAACTTAAATTATTTAAAAATAAAGTTGTATTGAAGATAACCAAAAACAGTTTGGCATATATACAACGTAAATAGAAATATCAAAAATGATTCTTAGCAGCATTTAAATTGCCATTACAATGCAGGCGTAAATAAAAATTCATCAAGACAAATAGGCAATGTAGATGATCAGGTTTTTGCGCTGTGTCAAATCGTGAAACTAAAACTAAATCGCAAAACTGTTTTGGCAGTCGGAATGCGGGTTTACTCTAAATATAATTGGTCAGTATCTTTTTTTTTACATAATTATTGTTTGAAACAAAATTTAAATGCTAAGTGTCATTCAGGTTTTACGCAGAAGCACAAGAATTTGACCAATTAAAACACTTGACACATTTTTAGTTTTTTCACCGAGTGTTTGGATTGGTCAAACCCTTATGTTTGTGCGTAAAACTAAAACGGCAGTCTGACTGAGACTTTCTGTACAATAATGTTTTTTAATTTCTACAAGAATCAACATGTATTTGATAATTTATAACACAACATGACATGACGATAAACTTTGTTTATGCGTTCCTAATACAAATTGAAATTTTCAGTCTTTATTGTGACAAGAAGATAACAGTTTGTTGATATATTCTAATGTAAAGATGGTAGCATTTGCCCAAATCATTTTTATATTATTTTTTAATTTATATTAATTTTATTATTATTAAATATGTAAAATATATTAAATATTATTTATAATAAAATTCAAATTAATAAATAAATGACTATTATTATGTAATATGTGTTGACAAATTGTTTTAAGTTTATTTAATAATATGAATAAAATATTTTTTGTTCAAGCGTATCATAAGACCTATAGTGGTATAGTCAAATATTTATTGTTTATGTAATTCAAATTGTAAAAATTTATGAAAAATTATACATTTTCATACATACTACACAAAAATAAATAAGGATTTTTTTTTTACTTAATTTTATTAATTAGTATACATATATGTCATAAGATAAAAATAATATTATATATAAATTATCTTAATAATAGTCAATGTAATAAGTTGTATGATATTTATAAACTTAATAATATGCTTAATAATGCAAAAATATTAACATAAGCGTTATTCTACTAATACTTAATTCTAATATAGATAAATACAATTATTAAATTAATGATTTTTAAAATGTATATGATGTCGATGTCGTTCTGTTTTGAAAGTTATGGATTGAGTTAGATTAGGTATGTATTTGTAATTTAAAATAATAATATAATATAAGCTTAATTAACTAAGCTTTATGATCATGCAGCGGTAGTTGATTCAATATGTAATTATCTAATAATGAAAAAAATGAATACATTAACATAATGATAATATTTTCTTAACCTATTACTTCGTTGCTAAATCCCAAATTGCAATCCTAAATTCTTGTTCTCCAACTTTACGTAATGCGATTAACCGCCCTCTTTCTTTCCTTGCCAATAATTTTTAATTTGTACTACTATAGTCTTCTAGGACGCTCAAACATATGGTAGTACATTTCAATATCTGAAAGGTAAGTTGTTAAAAGCCATATATTAACCATATTTATGTTCCGCTAGTGCTTCAATAAAATACTTCGTCGTGTTGATTTAAAGAATATATCTTTTTTGTATTCATAAAATACGTGGCATCATAAAAATATATGAGTATGTCTTTGTTCGTTTTTATATTAATTTCTTTTTATAAACATTGCTACAAGCAGCTGTTAAGTATTTAGAAAAATACTTTTTAAAGCATTTCCAACGGATAATATATTTGAATTCATACACAGAGAAAAACAGATTGCTATGCACGTAATGCTAAGATTTTTTATAATAGCAACATTTTATTATGCAATAATATCAATATCAAAATATTAGATATTAGGTGCAAATATATATTGTATAATTAACCTCATATATTAAATCAAGCTATGTGTGTCTGGAAAATAGCAAAATAGATATTGACAAAAAATATGAATAACTTTAAATACTATATAATATTCATGATAAATATCTACAACACATTTTAAAAGGGAAATATATAAATGCACTTGAATTAAAATAGAATGCACTGGGTACTGGGTTATTTAGATACTTTCCACTCTATAAATTAGATACTTTGCACTTTGTACAACCTAAACTTTAATTTGAATATTTGCACTATAAATTTGATACATTCCACTATAAACGCTACGAAACCCTATCATCTGCGCCACTGTTGGCTTAGGGTAGGTTAGGTTAGGTTTACGTTGTTTAGTTATGTTATTATTCAATATAAGCGCTTATCTGATCGGCGCAAATGACAGGTATCGACTGGCCTAAACGATTGACAGCCCCCAAAGTGTAGAGTATCCGTTTTATAGTGAAAAGTAATTAATACAAGTGATGATATTTTTTTTGGTGCTTTATGTTTTTTCAAAGTTAAAATATTTTTTTTCAAGTTGAATAAATTTAATTATAGTGGAGTTATTATTATTTTTTTCGTGCAATATATTTGTTATGAGTGCAAATTGTTTTTATCAAAGTGAATATGATCTAAATTAAAGTGAATATATTTTAAAATATAGTGCAGTCAAATCCAACCCATTTTAAAATAAATGAATTTATACATACGGTATGTTTACGCAATTGGCTATTTATACATACTAAAAATAAAATAAAAAACCTAAAACAACCTACTAACCTAACTTACCCTAAATAGCCAATTACGTAAAAATACTGTATTTATAAATAACCAATTCCGTATACATACCGTATGTATAAATAGCCACTTTCTTTTAAAATACCATATTGCTACGAATGTTATGTATATAATTTGTACTGAACAAAATTATTGAAACAGTTCATCTTTAGATCGTAATATGTTTTAATACGCGTCAACTTACATTTTGATACAAGTTAGTTCTTGTGCATCATTCGACATAAACAGAGAAAGTAAGTAAAAAAATATCTATTAAATATTCAATTAAAATGGCAGACGAAGAAAGTAAAAATGTTTTAAAACTGTGATTATGATTAGTTGAAAATTTGTATTATTTGCTCTGATGCAAAACGTAATACCAAACGGCACATGCTAGTAAATTAAAACTAAAACCAAATAATAGAACCTTTTATGCCCTATCGAAAAGTATTCTAAATATTTCTTCGAATTTTATTCGAGAAAGTAGTATATCGCAATTTATCGAAATTACATGTTAAACGCCCATACGAACTTGACGAACGGTACATATTTATTTAGGGTATATAATATTGTAAAATTTGTTTATATTATTAGAGCTAATGTCGCTTGTCCTCATATCCTGTGCATATTGAGTACAAGCAAAAAATAAACAAAAAAACAAACTGAAACAATTTTTTTAATTTAACTTTGTCGTTTTTTGCTTGTTCTACATTGACACTCTTAAATATATGCATATGTTTCTGAGGATATGCTACTGCAAATGCATTTAAACAGACATAAAATTAAATATTACACGTATAAAATTATATATGTTATATTTACACTCAAAATAGATACATCAAAATAATTAATAAACTTCTACTTTCGAAATTTTTAAAAAATCTAATTTTTCTATTTTTTTTTTTGAAAAGAATCACAAACAGCCTAATCCTCCTTGTAAATAATATTTCGTCAGGTTATGGAGTTTATATTCTATTCTGTAGAATTCTATAAGATCTATAGTACTATAGAATCTTTTGTCTTTTTTTAACACATACAATTTTCAATTTATTAAGAAAAAAGACAAAATAATCTATAGTACTATAGATCTTATAGAATTGTATAGAATACTAGCATAAATTTTATAAAATTAATGTATTTTTTAATGTATATTTTTGTGAATTGAAAATTTTAAATTTGTATTTTTATATGTAAAATATAAAATTATATTAGTTAAAATTATTATTGTAAATTTTATCATAAAACCAAAATTGTACTTACAAATAGAACGATTTTTATCTAAAATAAATGTAAATACTTGGAAATAAATACTTTAGATTATAGAATTTAATTATATAAAAAATATAACTTTCTTTGGAAATTCCTTCACGATCTATGTAGTTAAAATAAAACGGCTTTAGGATTTAGTTCTGTATTAATTTTTATTAATAATCGATGTTTCGACCTACTCTACGTACATCATCATCTGGAAAAATGATACAAATGACATGAATAGTAAATAAACAGAACATAGGAATGAGTTACTAGGTAACAAGATAAGTAACTAGGTTATCAAATTTATAAATTATTAAATAAAGGAAACCAAATTTTATTTAAATCAGTGCCTGCACTGATTGATGTTATCTTTCTTTATAAATTCATATTGCTTTTCTTATCAATCTGCTGTTAACAGTGATAAGAGAAGTAACAGAAATTTATAAAGAAAAAAATAATATCAATCAGTCTGAAAACACTGATTTAAATAAAATTTGGCTTCTTTTAATTATATATTTATAAATTTTATAATCGTGCTATTTATTTTGTTACCTAGTAACTTGTTTCTTCTGTTTATTTATTGTATATGTCATTTGTATCATTTTTCCTGATGACGGTGTAAGTAAAGTACGTCGAAATCTCAATTTTTAATTAAAATTTATACACAATTTAATTCTAAAGCCTTTTTAATTTAATATAATAAATTCTGAAAATTTTTTACTATGTTAAATTATATCCTGTTATTGAATTCTTGCATATAAATTTTGTTGTCAGTAAGTGTTTATAATTTCATTTGATATTGATAATATCAAATGAGTAATAGTCTCGGTAGAGAAATTGACTTATAGACACTGTCAAAAATTTATGACATTTTACATGTTTTTTAAAAATGTAAAAATACATAAATTATCACAGTAAAATTATAAAATATTGTCATTTTTACTGTTAATACCTATATGCATAAAATTACATAAATTCAAGATATATTTTTTATAGTGGATATCTAATATTATATGGAATATCCCGTATATGTATTTGTTTAGTAACGTTATCATAAAACACTCTATTAAATGAATTAATTTTTATTTTTGGCAAAAAAAAAATTACAAATTATAATTTAACGAAATTGGCTAATTAGGAATTTTTAAGCGTTTTTGATGTTGTTGGTTATTTATCATAGTAAAGAAAAAATAATATTATAAAAATTAAATGTTTATTTAAAGTTTAAAGCATTTTTATTTTGAATAAAAATATGTATTCTCATCTCACATTTAAAAGTAATATTTGTCAAAATTACTTTTGACGTTTACTTAAAATTACTTAATAAGTTTATTTGAATTTTATAATATTAGATATAAAAATATATATCAAAAATATAAATACTATTCATATTTGATAAAAGATAGAAGAAAATTTTTAATTTAAAGCACAAATAAAAGTACTTTTTCATAAATAAAAGAGGTGGAATTACGGGCAATTGTGTTAGAAATCGCATGTAAAGAAAGTTGGAAAAATATAGAAAAAAAAGCAATATACCGTATTAGCCCGAATATAACGCGACCTCGAATTTAACGCATCACCGAAATTTTTCATAAAGATATTTAAAAGAAAGAAAAAAATAATCCGACTTTAACGCAATCCATTCATTTTTCATAAAAAAAATTCAAAGACAATAAAATTCGATCATTTATTTAATAATATGTAATAGCACAGGTTACATTCATATCAATAAAATTAAGTAAATAAATTAATATTAGGTAAGTAACAAGATACCTCTAAGTGAAAATAAAAATAAACAAGATTAGAAGTATATGGGTAAACCCATATATAGACTACTTTGACATTTCTCGGAAAGTTGGCAACACTGTATTTTAATAATATTATAATTTATGTGGGCAATAGGAGATACTTTTCTGAAAATTTGATCAAAATCGAATAAATAATGTAGCCACAATGAATTTTTTAAAAATTTTGTGATTTTTTTTCTCGATAAGTTGGCAACACTGTATTTTGTTAAAATTGCATAATTTATTTAGGCACTAGGAAAAACTTTTATAAATATTTGATTAAAATCGGTTAAATAAAATGGTCAAAATAATTTTTTTTAAATTTTACTAATTTTTTTTTTCGGAAAGTTGGCAACACTGTATTTTGTTAAAATTACATAAATTACATGAATACTAGGAGAATCTTTTGTGAAAATTTGAGTAAAATCGGTTGAATAACATGGCCATAATAAAATTTTTAAAACTTTAGTAATTTTTTTCTCGGAAAGTTGGCAACACTGAAAATTAATAAAATTATGTAATTAATGGGAGCATTAGGGAAATCTTTTCTGAAAATTTGATCAAAATCGGATAAATAACGTAGCCAATATGAATTTTTAAAAACTTTAGTAATTTTTTTCTCGGAAAGTTGGCATCACTGGAAAAAAACAAAACCACATGACCATCTTGGGTACTAGACAAATTTATCCTGAAAATTTCATTAAAATCGGTTGAACCGTCTAGGAGGAGTTGCGGCCACAAAATTTTGACTTACGACCGAGCGAGCGAGCGAGCTGACGACGCACACACATACACCCTCATAAACTAAGTTCAGATTCGTCATCTACAGGCTATATGAAGGATTTCTATACAATTTTTTTTTTTTTTTGAAAATGTTACAGACACCGTACCAAACGCTTTACTACTTTTCCTTGCAGTCAAAGTAGTAAAAAGAATATGTTTATTCAGAATCTGAACTTTTTGATGTCTAATAAAAGTAGACTCTTTTTAATTGTAAGGAACGATTTTTTTTTTGTTTATAATTGAGAAAGCATATTATCTTGGAATTTGGCGTCTCTGGTGCATCGACAAGTTCATCACACGTAGGTCGGGTGAAGGCATAGGCGTACTAATAAGAAGAGTTATTACATTCCATTACCTACTTCGAATTCAGCGCGAGTCAATTTTTTAACGGGAAATAATTAGTCTAACAAGATTAGAAGTATATGGGTAAACCACTTTGACATTTCTCGGAAAGTTGGCAGCACTGTATTTTAATAATATTATAATTTATGTGGGTACTTGGAGCAACTTTTCGGAAAATTTGATCAAAATCGAATAAATAATGTAGCCACAATGAATTTTTAAAACAATTTGTGATTTTTTTTCTCGATAAGTTATCAACATTGTATTTTTTTAAGATTCCATAATTTATTTAGGCACTAGGAGAAACTTTTATGACAATTTGATTAAAATCGGTTAAATAAAATGGTAGTAATAAATTTTTAAAAATTTTACTAATTTTTTTCTCGGAAAATTGGCAATACTGTATTTTGTTAAAATTACATAAATTATATGAATACTAGGAAAATCTTATGTGAAAATTTTAGTAAAATCGGTTAAATATCATGGCCATAATAAATTTTTAAAAAATTTAGTAATTTTTTTCTCGAAAAGTTGGCAACACTGGATATTAATAAAATTATATAATTAATGGGAGCATTAGGGAAATCTTTTCTGAACATTTCATAAAAATCGGATAAATAACGTAGCCAATATAAATTTTTAAAAATTTTGTTAATTTTTTTCTCAGAAAATTAACATCCCTGGAAAAAGATAAAACCACATGACCATCTTGGGTACTAGTTAAATTTATTCTAAAAATTTCATTAAAATCGGTTGAACCGTCTAGGAGGAGTTGCAACCACAAAATTTTGACTTACGACCGAGCGAGCGAGCTGACGACGCACACACATACACCCACATAAACTAAGTTCAGATTCGTTATCTAGGGACTATATGAAGAATTTCTATACACAAATTTTTTTTTTTTTGAAAATGTTACAGACACCGTACCAAACGCTATACCACTTTTTCCTTGCAGTCAAAGTGGTAAAAATATCGCGTTATATTTGGGCTAATACGGTAATTATAATGAGAATAAGATTGATTGAATATAATAATTATAAGGGGGCGTGTGGTCGATTTATTAATGATAATGACCCGTCCGCGTTCGCAATATTTACCAAGTTGTTTACCTGCTGTGCCCATATTGAGAATGGAAATTTCGCCGAAGTAGCTGCCTGGTTTTAGCGTTGCTAGAACGGTACGTCTCTTTGCCGACTTCGCCTGCAAACAAACAAATCATATTAGAGGTGCAATACAGAACATTAATCGTATATATATATTGTGATGTGTCTGCGCCTGAATGCGCGATTTTTTGTATGTTGTTCTATCACACCTTACAATCTTGTACACCTTCAAATCTATTTTACTAATGTAAATAACTAATCTGCACTATGTTCTTCTGTCTTTGTTTATGTTCTGATCTTAATAAAAGCTGATGCTTTATTGTACAAAAGGTTCACGTAATTCTAAAATTCAACACGCAGCAACTGACGCGGCTATGCGAAATGCTATCACTCGAATACGCTTCTATCTGAACTGCGCGCACATGCTCACACATTCACACCTTACACTAAAATAAAATCGTGCACATTATTCGCTCGAACATATATATATATATATATATATATATACAGTGCGATATTTTTATCTCTGAACATATGAACTGAACTACATATAAATTTCCTATGTTCAATTTTAAAAATAACACATCAATTGCATGGAGACATCCCTGATAGTTATGCAACCAATCTTACATAATGTGACAGTTATTTGAGAAAACTGAACTACTTTCAATAAAATATTTAGAAAGCATTAAACTATTCGCATTATTTCAAGCAATTTGTTTTAAAATGTATACAAAAAAAGAAAGATTAGAAATTTTGCATTGGTATTTCGACAAGAATAGTTTGAGAAATGTAAGAAATTCATTTGCTGCTAAATAACCTGACATTTCGAACATCTTTTATAAATTAATAAATTTATTAATTAAAAATAATATTTTTCTCTATAAAATATAGAATGTCTTATTTTTATTTTTATAGTATTATTTATTAATTAATTATTATTGTTCAGCAATTTACAATAAATGATCATATTCTGTTAAATATTTCATTTTTTATTCAAATAAACATCATATTACGTAAGATTGGTTGCATAACTGTCAGGGATGTATCCAAACGATTGAAGTGTTATTTTTAAAATTGAACATAGGAAATTTATATGAAGTTCAGTTCATATGTTCAGAAATAAAAATATCGAACTATATACATATATATATATATATATATATATATATATATATATATATATATATATATATACAGTGGCGCAAGCAAGGCAGAGGGGTGGGCACGGGCCTCGGCCCCCCTTCTCAAGGCTAGCAGAATTAGCACAATTTTTATTCGTCTAGTCATATGTTCAGCAGTCACTTCTAACGCTACAATTATTTATCTCAAAATATTGAGCCATCTCATTCATTATTTTAAACTGTTAATTATTCAATTCATGTCAGATAAAATGGAAATCTGGCTCCATTATAACGTTCAGAATGTAATTACAATTAAAACGGCACTTCAAATGTGAAACACAGTAGAAAAATAGTAAAATGTTGTGTAATGTTCAGTTATTATTAAAATAAATTGATATCCTGAGAAGTTTTTCATATCTAAATTTAGAGATAGATTACCTAAATCGTACCTTTTTGATCTAATACTGTTTATATGAAATTTTCGTACAAATTGTTCCTTTCCCAATAAAATTACAGTTTGGAAACAGTACTATTTCTTCAAGATAATAACCGTTTTGCTTTTTTTAGCTTCTCCAATATGAAATCCTTGCTAACCCCCCCCCACACCCAGAATAAAATCCTGGTTGCGCCACTGACCGTAACATATATATATATATATATATATATATATATATATATATATATATATATATATATCTATTTATTTATTTATTTAATGATTTGTGATAATACATATTTCTTTAGTCAAATATATTATTTCTTACAAATTTGGCGGTGTACGTTACATTTTGGGCATTTCTGCACATATTTTTTAATAAATTCAAATTTAAAGAAAAATGAATATATCAATTGTCAATTAATTTAACCTAACTTAAAAATTTTCAATTTAACGCGGCCGGAAATATCAGATTAAATACACTTGATCGTGTTTTTTTTTTAGTCAAATATGCAGTTTCTGACGACCTTGAACGGTGCACATTACATTTCTTGCACTCCTTCACACATTTTGAATAATCAAATTTAAATTTAAATAAAAATAAAAAAAAGCTTAACGTTCAGTGTATACTGCCGGGTGTCCAAAAAGAATGGATACAACAGAACATAGAAATAAATAAATAACGGAACATAGAAACAATTTACTAGGTCACAAAATAAATAACTAGATTATACAAATTTTATAAAAATTTTTACTTACTTATTTGTAACCTAGAGTAACTTGTTTCCATGTTTTGTAACAGATTTGCGAATGAAATATCGATTATTAATAAATATTAATACAAAATTGAAAACCTAAAGCAGCTTTTATATAATGAATTCCGAAAGATTTTTTACTATGTTAGAATAAATACTGGTTGTAAATTTTTAGCTAAAATAAAACGGCTTTAGGTATGAGTTTTGTATTAATATTTATTAATTAGCGAAGTTTCGATGAACTCAAGATAACTGATACAAATGACATTTACAATAAATAAACAGAACATAGTAACAAGTTATTAGGTAACAAAGTAAATAACCAGATCATAAAATTTTTATAACGCGTGACTAACTACATGATCAGCTAACATTTTATGGAATTGTATAAGTGTATTTTGTAATTATAATTATTAATAAATAATAATATTGTTACTTACCTGTTACCTTATAGCATTACCATTTAAAACAATTTTCACATTTTTAATCATTTTTTAAATATTTTTATCATTTAACCAATTAATTAAGTATTTAAAGTTTTTTAAAAATATTTTACTGAATTAATTTTTAAAAAACATTATTAAATTTACTTGTATTTGTTCAAGTTTTCTAGATGTTTTGAAAACAAAATTAGGTAATTGTCAAAAAGCATCTGACAATAAAATAAATAGAATGGTATGATTGAAAGTGTTTTGCGTATGCAAATATTGTGAATGTGAATGAAGCTAAAGTTGGTGATCTGGATAGGAATGTTTGGAGAAAACTAATTTCGGGAGAGTGGAAAAAGTTTGTGCCACACCTTTTTGGTGTACATGGCGTGTATGTGTGTATGTATCAATACGATAAATAAAATAATTTTAGAACAAAGTCTTATTGTAATTAAAATAAATTAATTAATAAATATAATCATTGAGTAAACAAACATTTCTATACTCATTAATTTAATATTAAAAAAATTAAAAGACTCAACAAAATATTATTATATAAAGCTATAGAATTCATAGTAGAAGGAAAATTATATGATGAATTATGTTAGATACATAGAATTTTAAAACAATATATTTTACAAAAAAATTATACAAATGAACAATTATATTATTATAAATTACGTAAATAATTGTAGAACATACATTATTAATTATTGAGATTCATGAGTATTTTACATAAAAAAACAATAACTATTTGACAGTAATATAATTGAAGAAAAACTTGTTATTTGTGACGTAATAAAAACTAATTAATTATTCGTGAAATAAATATGTGTACAGTGCAGCTATTCTATAGTGAAAACAGTGATAAAACATAATTTTGTAATCGTAAATTAATTAAGAATCTTATGTTGTCACATTCAACAATTTTGACTTTATGTGTATATATTTATCTAGAAATCACATAAATTATAATATGTTTGAATTTTTTAAATATACTATAAAAAATATAAAAATTCTGCAATTTTTACATAATTCAAAATAATCACATAATGTAAGTAAAAATGACAAATGTAAAATTGCTTACTTTCGGCAAATTACATCACATACTTAATGTAAAATTACATATTAATGGTTTAATCAATGGTATAACTTATTAAATTATGTAGAATTACAGCTTGCATATTAATATCTATAATAATTCATCAAAATAATGAGACAGTACATATTTTGTGTAATAATACTAATAAAATATTATAAGTGTAATTCAATCATTTCAAAATACATCTTTTATGTAAATTTAGAAATGTATGTAATTATACCAAAAATAATATTACAAAACTAAAAAAAATTTTACCAATTTATGGAATATTCCTGAGAGCAAATTTACCAAATTTGTTCTGTAAATTTACTAAAAGAAACTTTACTAAAAAAAAACTGTAATATTATATACTTATATATGTACATTTTAATGCAGTTAATATCATATTACATAATATGTTTGTAATAGTTCTGATATTAGAAATACTGGGCATCATAATGTCTCATAGTTTGTAGGAAAAATTACATAAATTTTTTAGAGTGTAGTTTCAATTGTAATTATTTAACATAACAATTTGCCTAAATACAATTTTTTTTACATATATATTAGCCATAGCTACAAAAACTTTTTGCCATCAACAATGTTTTTTAGTAATCTTTAAAGTTTCGAGACGAAACAAAGACATTACAAACACCAAGAGACATTTGAACCCGAGCTTACATAAGTGCGAGCGATATTAAGCGCCTTAAGCCACTCGTTTATGTAGGTCGGCATTATAGATTACTATACTAAAATAATGATTATAAATAATTAAATTAAATAATCATTGTTATAACACTAGTAATAAAGATAGTCTTATAATTCCTAAAATTAACAGAAAATTAACAACAAAAATCCGAATTTTGCCGGGATTTCATTACATAATAAACTTCCTGACAATATTAAAAATAGTGATTTAAAGTCTAATAAAATTCAATTACATAACTTGTTGATATCACATTGTTTTTATTCTGTTAATAAATTTTTGAATTATAAATTATAATATATTTATTATTAATATTATTAGTATTATATTACAATTATTATACAAGAATTATTATATGTAATATTATTATTATGTTTATTTTATTTATTATACTAATAATTTGAGTTAA
>CAWYQG010000527.1:0-63000 GCA_963966155.1 Clivina fossor
TATTAAACAATGTATTTTCATTTAAACAATTTAAAGATTATTAAAAGCAAAATTATTATTAAAATATTAATATTAATATAATAATTCTAATTTTTGTTACAATTACAATAAAAAATATAATTGCATGTTCTTATACACAGGAAAAAACTAAGACAGCTAATTAAGATGATTTATCTATCTGTATAATTAGATTATACTTATACTTCATGTATGTTGAATTAACCAACAAGAACAAGAATATATGGAAAATCTACAATAAACTAAACATAAATATCTAATTATATTAGATGAGTACGTTAACACATAATCACCTACTCTTGAATTAGATATTTCGTCTAATATGATCGGAAATCTGAAAAATCATCTAACTAAAATATTTTATGAAATCATATAATAGGTTTTTTTTTCTGTGCACAAAATTTAAAATTAATATTCCACAATATTTGCTTTTCACATATTTTTTAACAAAAATGGATCACACACGAAAATTTAATTTATCAAATTTTATTTATTATTAGTTAATATTTATATATACAGCGTGGTGTAAAAATAATTTTTAATACGACTTTCCTTAATTAAAAATTTATAAATTTTATAATCTAGTTATTTATTTTGTTACCTAGTAATTTGTTTTCAATTTGTAACTAATTAGTTCATTGTAATGACTAAATCATTTAGAAATGTTAGGTCCGTATTCTCACCTCATTTATAAAAGTGATATTTGACGTTTACTTAAAATTATTTATTAAGCACTTTATAATAATTTATTGAAATTTTTAAATACCAAATATAATAAAAATGATCAAAAATAGAAAAATTTTATATTTGATTAAAAACAGAAGCAAAAAGTTATTTTGAAATTAATGAAATAAGCACTTTTTCACGAAAAAGTGAGGTGAGAATACGGGCCTTAGATTTTTTTTATTTATATCAATTCCATATCTTTGGTAATTTTTGTTATTTTTATATCATAATTTTTCACTATTCCAAAGTATGTGCAAATATAATTTATAGTAATTTAAATGCAGAATTTTTTATCCTAAAACTTATATTGAAAATAGTTAATGAAGACAAGGGCCGCTGTTACCACCTTATATATAAATAAATAATACTATAACTATATATTTTTCTTCTATTTCATTTTAGAGTTGGAGTAAATTTCAAGATGGCGAACGAACTGTCGATTTCGTATTAGCATATACAAATAGCGAGAATGCGAATCATAAACGAAAACGTGACATATATGAGAGACATTTGGAAGAAAAGGGTTTAGTTTTAGAACGAGAACAGACGCAGAAATTACATTTCGTTAAAATTCACGCGCCGAAAGATGTCTTATGCTGTTACAGTGAGATTTTAAAATTACGTATGCCAATTAAAGATGTAAGTATAATAATAATAATAATACTTTATTGAAGCTGTTAAATAAGTATACAAAATATATACATGAGCTAAAGTCGAAGAAAAAATACATGAATGACATACTATGACATATTAACAGTTATTTGATTAGAAATTTTAGAAAATTCCTCTACTTTTTTATTACAATTTTGAATTTGCCATATGTAAGATTTTTGATCTCAATAGGTTGAATAACTTTGCCCCTATATTTGTTGGAAGATTTTTGGCAACATTTAATCTGCATAGATCTAATCTATATTTATATTTTCTTCTTAATTTATTCAAATGTTTTATAACTTGCCTATTTCTTAAATTAATAAATATTTTATAGAAAGAAGTTTTTCGAGTTTTTGTTTTCGAGCATTTATATATATTTTTTTTTGCGCAGAATAGATTTAATTAAAATCTTGTTCAGCTGAATATAAATTACGATTTTTAAATAAGTTGTTGGTATAAATTATTTTCATATAATTTCTGCCTGAAATATGCAAAGCAAAGCGTTAAAATTTCGTAATTTCTTTACAAACAATACAAAGAACTTTTTACCACTTTGACTGCAAGTACTTTATTTAAAAATAAACTAATGATTTAATTAGTTTATCAAAATGAATTATTTATTGTAACTGACTGTTCGGAAAATTACATAATGAATGTTGAATTAATAATTCAATAATTAATTTAATAATATTAATTGATTTATATAAAATAAAAAATAGTATAGTTTTTAACTGGCTCTATTTTCTACAAAAACGATTATTATTGTACCGAAAAAATACCTGAGATATAATATCCTATGTAGAATAATATATATTTTTTTGAATTTTTTTGTATTTGGAAAATAGAGAAAAAAATTTTTTTCCCAAAAAAAACAAACATATTTTTTGCTTTTTTTTTTGGTCAAATTATAAATACGAAAAAATTCAAAAAAATATATATTATTTTACATAGGATATTATATCTCAGGTATTTTTTCGGTACCTTTAAGATCGGTTCGATAGAAAATAGAGCCAGTTAAAAAATATACTATTTTTTATTTTATATAAATCAATTAATAATATTAAATTAATTATTGAATTATTAATTCAACATTGATTATGTAATTTTCCGAACAGTCAGTTACAATAAATAAGTTGTATTAAACGAATAAATTCAATATAAACTTCAACATGTTTTGTATTTTGAGCTATGTGTCTGAATATAGCAATTAGAACCGTGTGAACTAACATTAAGCAAAAACAAAAATACTATAACCTAATATATAATACACCATATATATATTATTATTATTTGTCTATTTGAATAATAATTATTACAATTTTAGTTTCCCGAATTGGAGCAAAGATTTAACGACTTATCCGATCTAATATCAGGTTTTAAGAAAGCAGTCGATAATTTACTGGATCGTATTGGTGTTAAATTAGATAAGAAATTATTTCCGGATCGTAAATATAAATTAAGTGCCGAATTTTCTTGAGATAAAAGTTATATGTAAGTCTCTAGTTTTAATACAGGCTAAATAAATTAAATGGAGGCAGCAATACTGATCTAGTTTTTCTGTTTTTCTTGTCCCGGAAAATATAGGTTTGACATGGATTCGGAAAATTTCTTTTCCACATCGGTAAAATGTGTCGTAGTGAATTTTATTTTAGAACGCGAGAAATTCTCGGACGATCCGAACGCTGTGTACGATGTTGGAATTGGAAAATTGCTAGCAGATGAGGTTTACAAAGCAGCTTATCAATTACATGATGTAAGTTATTGTAAGTCGTTTCTTATTTATTAATTTGTACAAACAAATGTTCAGTTTTGTAATATTTGAAATTATTATAGAACCTAAAGACAATTTTATATTTTGAGGACATTTAATGACTAATCGTTGTTGGCTGCTATACTTGCAAAAATTTGCTAACTACGAAATATCGATTTGTGGTGGTCGGCAATGCCCTTAAAAATTACATATTTATTTATTTATTTATTATTATTGAGTAAATCAATGGCTTAAACCAATTATAGATTTACAATAATTAATTACAATTATTACATATTATAAATATAACAAAATAACACGCTTTTGTTGACATAACATAACATAAAGTTAACATAAAGTTCAATACAAGCCTAGTTATTGATATTGTTTGTTTAAGGCCATTTCAAGGCAAACAAAAGGCTATATATTCAGGCAGGTGGTGGGAATACAAAAAAGAATAATTTTACATTAGATTTATTCGTTTAATACTACATATTTATGGTAATTAATTATTATTAGTAAAATTAGCTAATTTATGTACAATTAATAATTTAATACCAATTTTTATATAGTTACAGAATCAACATATAAAAAAAATTAATCAAATATTAAATTGTCAATATTTTTTTTGTTTATTATTATTTTGATTTCCCAAAAAATATATATGTTGTTACTTGTTATTATAGTACTTATGTATTAATTTCAGAATTTTTGTATGTTTATTTGTGAAAAAAATAATTTTCATCATTTTCCTTGAAAAATGCGATTTTCTCTTATTTCACACATACATTTTATTTGAAAAAAAAAAATATGATTAATCATCAATTAACAACATATATATTTTTTGGAAATCAAAATAATAATAAACAAAGAAAATATTGACAATTAAATATTTGTTTAATTTTTTTATATGCTAATTCTGTCTGAATATAAAAATTGTTATTAAATTATTAATTGTACATAAATTAGCAAATTTTTTCAATAATTAGTTACCATAAATATGTAGTATTAAACGAATAAATCGAATGTAAAATTATTCTTTTTTGTATTCCTACCATCTGTCTGAAAAAGCGAAAGTTTCCAAGTAGTAGGAATAAAGAGCATGTATGAGAGTGGAATTATGAATGTGTATGACGCGAAAGTTGCTTGTTTGGATAGGAATGTTTGGAGGCGATTGATTTCGGGATGATGAAAAGAGTTTGTGCCACACCCTTTTGGATACATGGCGTGGTTGTGTATGTATGTATGTATAATAATAAATACTGTTTATATTTGCAGGGAAGTACGAAAAAATCGGGAAGCGAACGTTCCTTACTGCTCCGCGAATGGGCATCAGTTAACAAATGGATTAAATATCAACCGATCGATAATCTAAAAGATTATTTCGGCGTTAAATTCGCCTTATATTTCGCCTGGATTGGTTTCTACACGCATATGCTAATACCCGCTTCTCTAATCGGAATTATTTGCGTATTATATGGGTTGGGAACACTTGCGTGGGATCGATTCAGTAACGATATATGCGATCCCGATAAAAATCATTTAATGTGCCCGCAATGCGATACGTATTGTGATTATTGGCGATTGAATGATGCATGCGCGTATTCGAAAATTACGCATTTGTTCGATAATAATCTGACGGTGTTTTTTGCGATTTTCATGTCGATTTGGCGTGCGTTGTATTTGGAAATGTGGAAAAGGTGAGTGAAAAGTTAGCGAGCGCTTAGGTTAGATAATAAGTTTTGTTTTACTTTTGTTGGAAATCGTCTGGGTATAGTTATAGAACAGCCTCCCGTTTTTGCGGTAGGCACGCGAGTTGAAAAACCAGTGACTGTCAAACTATTCGACATGACAAAATATGATTTTAAATGTGTCTTAACGGTCTTTAAAAAACAAACTCCTACCTGAAACCTACCTACCAAACCTACCGGACTTCTTAACGGTCTTTAAAAAACGAACTCCTACCTGAAACCTACCTACCAAACCTACCCTAACCTACCGGACTTCTTAACGGTCTTTAAAAAACAAACTCCTACCTGAAACCTACCTACCAAACCTACCCTAACCTACCGGACTTCTTAACATAACATAACAAAAGGAAAATTACTAATGAAACACTTTGAGGTTCACTGGTTTTTATACACCAAATATGGGCGTTCCGATGCTCACGCATGCGCAAATCTGACTTTTTTAAAATTTGTGAAACGGGAGGCTATTCTGAAGTTCAGCCATCGTCCGATTTCTTCGTAGCACTGGAAAACCTTCCCGGTTCATCTAAAACGAAATTCAATAGGCACCTTTGAAATATAATATATTATCTGGTTTTTCATGGATTTTTTCCCACAAAAATTCATTTGGAACAAAATTGATCAAGATAATATATCAAACTTCAAGGATGCCCCTTTTGAGGAGTTATCATTGATGTTCTGCAGAGCTTTGGATGAAAGGGGCTAGAACTCGGACGGTTTCCAACAAAAGTGAAAATAAAAATTCCTGAAAGAAGTTTCAAGTATATTCGTTCAACCCCAGAAAACCGCGGTTTAATATCTTTTCTAGTTTCGCAGAAAAAATTCATAAAATTAGTCAATTTTTTTTAGGTCAAGAAAGATATAAATCCCCCCACCCTTAAATTGTTATTTATTTTAGGATGAGGCTATTTATACATACGGTATGTATAAGCAATTGGCTATTTATACATACTGGAAAAAAAAACCTAACCTAACTTATCCTAAATAGCCAATTGCGTAAAAATACTGTATGTATAAATAGCCAATTGCGTATACATACCGTATGTATAAATAGCCACTTTCTTTATTTTATACAGATATAGTGCAGAAATAACACATCGTTGGGGTCTATCAGGATTTGATTTACAAGCAGAACATCCTCGACCAGAATTTCTTGCCAGGCTGACGAATTCGAAAAAGAAAAAAATTAACGTAATTTCAAATCAAGAAGAACCAGCTGTACCATTCTTTCGAGTTAAATTACCATCGATAGTATTAAGTTTCACCGTCGCCTTATTCTGGGTATGCATAATAACCTCCCCGTAAACTTATTTCAATAATACAGCTTTGCTAAAGCTTGATTTACATTATACTAAGATTTGGCTAGAAACTTTGACTAGTTTACATACTAGACGCACTTGTCAAAACTTGCATAATGTAAATCAGAAAACATCCAGCCAAGTTTTCAAACTAGAATCTTCTAGAAGTTGATTTTCAAACTAGGTTCGGACCAATTTCTCATACAAGTTTCTATACTAGACCTGCGCACTAGCGGTAATTGCAAAGTGTAAATGCGTAACTAACTAACTCAGAAAGCTTAAAAATCTTAGAAATTTTAACTAGTTTTTCTTGTTTACGTCTATGAAAATTTATTTTGTACTTAACCTCTTACTTTCACACAATAACAAACTGGTATAATAAACACTACATATATTTTGGATGTTGGCAAACCTAACTCACATCCAATTCCGCGCCTGCGTACAACTGAAAAGTATGAATATGCGCCTTAAATAAAAAGTTTTAACTACTTTAAAGACGATTCTAGTTTCCAATCTAGTATGTAAACTAGTCAAAGTTTCTAGTCGAATCTAGTATAATGTAAATCGAGCTTTATATAGATTTAGTTAAAAAAAATAACCATGCACATATATTTGTATAATTCGGATCTGAGTTTCGGATATCTAAATTTCTTCAATTCTTCAATGGTGTTCCTTTGGTAATATATTATTGGATGGGCTTTTGAGGAACTTATTATATGATTAACTTATATTTCACATCATAATTAACAAGTTCATACGATAAAGTGTCTGTCTACGTAGTTTTATATTGACAAACCATTTACACATATTTTATTTTAAAATAATATGTACAAATTTTTAATGTATTTTTATTAATAATGTTTTTGAATTTCCAAAAATGATTTAAATTTGGATTCTATTTATGTCTAACAATGTTTAACATAGTAAACTGATAATTTTCTAATGTATTAAAATCTTCCAAACTTGATTGAATTGCTGATGATGACTTGTATCAAATTTACAAGTCGAAACGTCCAATATATTTTTTGAAATAATTAAGATTGTATCTTATTAATAAGTTCCTCAAAAGCCCGTCCAATAATGATATCTAAATTTGAAAATCCGAATAATTTGGTTCCCAGCACTAAAGATAACTAATGTTTTCGAATTTAAATTCTAGGTTTTTCTAGCACTTGCAGCTGTCTTTGGCGTTGTAATTTATCGAATGTCCCGTATAACATCTGATGTTGTTTTTCAAAATAAATCCAGTACGTATCTGACCATTATTCTCCCATGTACAGCTGGCCTTCTCAACTTGGCATGCATTGTAATCTTGAATTTTATCTACAACAGACTTGCACTTTGGCTAACCGAGAAAGAATATCAACGTACACAAATGGAATTTAACGATAGTTTAACGTTAAAAATCTACATGTTTCAATTTGTAAATTACTACTCGTCGATTTTTTATATTGCGTTTATTAAAGGAAAGTTTGTCGGATATCCTACGAAATATAATCGGGTATTTGGATTTCGACAAGAAGAGGTACGTATTTATTTTATTTTATATCGGCAATAGATGTCCCGCTTAATTTTATAATTTTTCAATTAAGGCCATTTCAAGGCAAACAAAAGGTTATATTCAGACAGGTGGTGGGAATCCAAAAATGAATAATTTTACATTCGATTTATTCGTTTAATACTACATATTTATGGTAACTAATTATTAGAAAAATTAGCTAATTTATGTACAAATTAATAATTTAATAACAATTTTTATATTCAGACAGAATTAGCATATAAAAAAAAATCAAATATATAATTGTCAATATTTTCTTTGTTTATTATTATTTTGATTGCCAAAAAATTTATATGTTGTTAATTGTTATTATAGTACTTATGTATTAATTTCAGAATTTATTTATGTGCAGTTTATTTGTAAAAAAAATAATTTTTATCATTTTCCTTGAAAAATGCGATTTTCTCTTATCTCACACATGTTTTTTATTTGAAAAAAAATATGATTAATCTTTATTATAATTAACAACACATATATTTTTTGGAAATCAAAATAATAATAAACAAAGAAAATATTGACAATTAAATATTTGATTAATTTTTTTTATATGCTAATTCTGCCTGAATATAAAAATAGTTATTAAATTATTAATGGTACATAAATTAGCTAATTTTTCCAATAATTAGTTACTATAAATATGTAGTATTAAACGAATAAATCGAATGTAAAATTATTCATTTTTGGATTCCCACCACCTGTCTGAATATAACCTTTTGTTTGCCTTGAAATGACCTTAATTTTATAATTTTTCAATTAAAGGAAGCCAAATTTTAAATCAGTTATAAATCAGTTTATAAATTTCTATTGAACTTGTTATTTATTTTGTTACCTAGTAACTTGTTTCTATGTCCTATTTATTTACTGAACGTTATTTTATATCAGTTCTTTCTGATGAAGACGTACGTTGATTTCGTTGAGTACTTAAACTCTAGAGCTATTCTATTTTTTTATATAAAAATAAATTCTAAATTTGTATTATGTTATATTTTGTCTCTAGTGCAGTCCAGCGGATGTCTAATGGAACTCTGTTTACAATTAGCAATTATAATGATCGGTAATCAGGCGATGAATAGTATTCTAGAGATCCTAATTCCATTTCTAACCAAACTTTACAATTCGTTGAAAACGAAAGCTGGTCTAGAGCAGAAAACCGATGAAGAGATCATTATTTGTTGTAATCAATGGACGGAAGATTATAAATTAATTGGCTGGGATAGTCGTGGCTTGTTCACGGAATATTTAGAAATGGGTAAGTTTTTATTTTTTAACAACGTTTTTATTCTTTCCGAAAACCGCAACCGGATCGATATATAATTTTTATTAAATAGTGTATGATGACTGTGAAATTGAAAGAAATAGTCAGTTAAGATGGTTCGGACATGTTGAGCGAATGTCTAATGAACGTCTGGTTAAAAAGATTTATTTGAATGATTTTGATGGTATACGTTTGCGTGGACGTCCGATGAATAGTTGGAGTGGTATGATTGAGAGTGTTTTGCGAGAACGAAAGTTTCCAAGTAGTAGGAATAAAAGAGCATGTTATGAGAGTGGAATTGTGAATGTGGATGAAGCGAAAGTTGCTTGTTTGGATAGGAGTGTTTGGAGGCGACTGATTTCGGGATAATGAAAAGTGTTTGTGCCACACCCTTTTGAGTACATGGCGTGATTGTGTATGTATGTATGTATTATATTAACCCATTAACGTCCAAGCGTGCGCCAGCGCAGCATTACGTTATTAATTTTTTTAAGGTACTTTTAAATAGAATTTTGTTACAAGTTTTCATGTTAAGTAATTTGGCACATTCCATTTTCTTACTTAAAAGTTTTAACAATATGTAGTTTGTTTTATTCATAATAAATACAATCAATTAAATGTTATGAATTTTAAGGGCATTTTCGGCACCTTACAACATTAGTTGTAAAATTCTGGTTAACCCTTTTTATGATAAAATTAACGTCCAAGCGTGCACGTTAATGGGTTAAACCGGAACGAAAAATATAATTAATATATATATATATATATATATATATATATATATATATATATATATATATATATATATATATATACCGTGTGTTTACTTGGACCGTCGTACATACGGATTTAGCATGTACAATCAGACATGTGCGATTTCCTGCTTCCCAAATTATTTTACAAAAAAACTTTGGGATAAATGTTTTAGGAAACACTTTTTTACATGTAAATCAATCAAGAAAATTTTTTTGGAACCATCCCAACGTCAGGAATTAGCCCTAAAGTTGTCAAGCAATTGACTGAAAATTGGAACAAAAATAAAACAAATGCTAAATGCTATTTCACGGCTACTGCCATTTTCCAGTCAATTTCTTGACAACTTTAGACCTAATTCTTGACGTCAGGAAGGTTCCAAAAAAAATTTAGTAATTGATTTACATGCAGAAAAGTATGCCCTAAAGCATTTATCCCTAAGTTTTTTTTTGTAAAATAATTTGGGAAGCAGGAAATCGCACATGTCTGATTTTACATGCTAAATCCCTATGTACGACGGTCCAAGTCAACACCACTGTATAAATAATTAATTGAATGATATTTGATTGTTCGTAGTTCTTCAATATGGTTTCGTAACAATCTTCGTAACAGCATTCCCGCTAGCACCGTTCTTCGCACTGATCAATAACGTATTTGAAATGCGTTTGGATGCGAAGAAATTCATCAAATATTATCGACGGCCCGTTGCTGAACGAGTCAAAGACATCGGAATATGGTTTCCGATTATGGATGGAATCGGACGTATTGCTGTCGTCTCAAACGCATTCATAATTGCATTCTCATCCAATTTCATACAACATTTAGTTTATTTATTTGATAAACAAACTCAGGTAAGTTTTCTCTTCTTTTCTTCATTTTTTTATTATTATTTGTCTCTGTCTGTTTATTTAAAAGATTAGAAAATGATCTACTGTGGCGAAATTTAAATAAAAATAATATTATAAAAAAACCCAAAACCACACTTAAATTAAAATAAAGCTAAATACGTATTTCGGAAGCTAAGCTTCCATCTTCGGTAGCTAAATAAAATCTACAGTGATCTTCGACAAGTGTTTATGTACTTTGGATCACAGGTAAGATTTTTGTAGATTTTATTTAGCTACTGAAGATGGAAGCTTAGCTTCCGAAATACGTATTTAGCTTTATTTTAATTTAAGTGTGGTTTTGGGATTTTTTATAATATTATTTTTATTTGTCTGTTTATTTGTTTGTTCGGAAAAAAATTTGCAATCGATTTTTTAAACTAAATTCCCAATGAGCTAGAGACTTGAAACTTTAACGTTAATTCACAAGGTTCTAATTGCTATATTCAGACACGTAGCACAAATACAAAACATGTTGAACTTAATATTGAATTTATTCGTTTAATACAACTTATTTATGACTGTTCGGAGAATTACATAATGAATGTTGAATAATTAATTTAATATTATTAATTGATTTATATAAAATAAAAAATAGTATATTTTTTAACTGGCTCTATTTTCTACAAAAACGAATTAATATTGTACCGAAAAAATACCTGAGATATAATATCCTATGTATAATAATATATATTTTTTTGAATTATTTCGTATTTATAATTTGGCCAATAAAAGGGAAAAAAATGTTTTTTTTTTTTGGAAAAAAAAAATTGTTTCTTTATTTTTCAAAATACAAAAAAATATCTCAGGTATTTTTTCGGTACCTTTAAGACCGTTTTTGTAGAAAATAGAACCAGTTAAAAAATATACTATTTTTTATTTTATATAAATCAATTAATAATATTAAATTAATTATTAAATTATTAATTCCAAATTCATTATGTAATTTTCCGAACAGTCAGTTACAATAATAAATAAGTTGTATTAAACGAATAAATTCAATATTAACTTCAACATGTTTTGTATTTGAGCTACGTGTCTGAATATAGCAATTAGAATCATGTGAACTAACGTTAAACTCAACACAATATTAACTAATTAATTAATTAATTAAGTTTTCTTCTTTTCTTATTTTTTTTTATTAACTCGCTTTCTTGTCTTTTTGTTCGGAAAAAAATTTGCAATTGATTTTAAACTAACTTCTCAATGAGCTAGATACTTGAAACTTTAAACTCAACACAATATTAACTAATTAATTAATTAGATTGATAAGAGAAGCAATAACAATTTATAAAGAAAAAAAGATAACATCAATCAGTGTGAGACTAGTAATATTGATTTAAATAAAATTTGGCTTTGTTTAATTAAAAATTTGTTTTAAAAATTGGATGAGGCTATTTATACATACGGTATGTATATGCAATTAGTTATTTATACATACTAATAAAAAAAAAACCTAACCTAACCTAACCTGCCCTAAATAGTCAATTACATAAAAATACTGTATGTATAAATAGCCAATTGCGTATACATACCGTATGTATAAATAGCCTTTCTTAAAAGTTTTCCTATTTCCCCCCAGGCGTCAGGTATGAGTTTTCTCGACGCCAGTCTATCCTATTTCGATATAACCGATTTTAAAAACGGTACAGCACCGATCGAAACCAACTATACGGATGTAACGCAGTGTCGCTATTCCGAATATCGGAATCCACCATGGCATAGCGACAACTAGAAGCGACCGCCGATCTATTGGCATATCGTTGCAGCACGGCTTGCATTCGTCGTGGTTTATCAAAATGTGGTTTTGTTTGTGATAATGGTTGTACAGTGGGCTGTGCCCGATATACCAAAACATCTAAGAGATCGGATTAAGAGTGAAGCAATGCGAACGAGCGAATTGATTATTAAGCATGAGACGTTGCGAGCAAAATCTACCGGTAAGAAATTCGTTTTCTAGTTTTTCTCTCTTTTTGTTTTATTTATAAATAAAGTATTTTCATTTGGAAGGTTTCAAATCAAAAATGGATCATTTAATAAAAAAAATATGTATATATTTATATACAGGGTGTAACAGAATAACTATTCCTAATTTTAACTGGAGTATCTTGGGCTCAGAATATGAAGATTTAATGCAAATCACTGAAATAAAATGTGGCTCCTTACTGAGCTACAGGGTGTTTTATATAAAAATTTAAAAACGATTTTTGCCCAGTACTTTAAAACTATTTGACGTATCCTTATCATACTTGGTAGGAAATGTAGGTACCGTACACCATACTAAATTATGTTAAATAAAAGTTTCTGGCTACTGCCAGTGGCGTACAACAGGGGCAAGTGAGAGGTTGATCCTTCCTAAATTCTACGCCACTGGCGGAATTGTCATTTTAGCACAATTTTTCGATTCTCCAATACTTGCTGTGTAAAAAACATACTCTTCCTTTGTAACGATAAAGTCACTGTTTTTCGAGATATTTAAAGTTAAACATAAGCTGCACCCTTGAGATTTTTTCAAAATTTGCTCAAAAAAATCTGAAAAAATTCAGTAAAATAGAGAAAAAAATTAGCTACATAATAAATAAGTAACTTTTTTCTCTAACTTATTCTGATTTGGCTGTAAAAATTATTAAAAATTAATATTTTTTGCATTTTATTTTTTTTATTTTCAATAATATTTACAGCCAAATTAGAATGAGTTAGAGAAAAAAGTTACTTAGTTATTATGTAGCTAATTTTTTTCTCTATTTTACTGAATTTTTTCAGATTTTTTTTAGCAAATTTTGAAAAAATCTTAAGGGTGCAGCTTATGTTTAACTTTAAATATCTCGAAAAACAGTGACTTTATCGTTACAAAGGAAGAGTATGTTTTTTACACAACAAGAATTGGAGAATCGAAAAATTGTGCTAAAATGACAATTCCGCCAGTGGCGTAGAATTTAGGAAGAATCAACCTCTCACTTGCCCCTGTTGTACGCCACTGGCAGTAGCCAGAAACTTTTATTTAACATAATTTAGTATGGTGTACGGTACCTACATTTCCTGCCAAGTATGATAAGGATACGTCAAATAGTTTTAAAGTACTGGGCAAAAATCGTTTTTAAATATTCATATAAAACACCCTGTAGCTCAGTAAGGAGCCACATTTTATCTCAGTGATTTGCATTAAATCTTCATATTCTGAGCCCTGGATACTCCAGTTAAAATTAGGAATAGTTATTCTGTTACATCCTGTATACAGCCTGATTCAGAGTAAGCGCCTTATTTTTTTTTAGCCACACAATGGGTACTACTTTCAAAATATTTGGCAGTAATATGTTTCAAAACATTCTCTACACGATGGTGATATCAGATTTTCAATTGGATGAATCATTTCAAAATGGCGACGTTCAACTTTTTTTTTTAAATGGGATGCCATAATTTTTTTATTATTATTGAGATCCTCAAAACATTCTTTTTACGATAGTATTTTGTTTTTCTTAAAAATTCATTTGTTTCCATATCAAAAAGCAAACTAGCATTTTAATCTAGTAGCACATGAATGTTTTACACCCGATGTTATTTTTGTCCAAATATCAAGTAGCGGTAGACAAACTAGTTGTCAAACGTCAAACACCACCATTGGATGACGTTTCAATTTATGTATTGAAAAAGAAGGAAAACATTTCGAGCAATTTTTGTAAATACCTAATTTTTATTTGATGTAAATTTTTAATTTTGAGTTTCAAAAAGTAGGTGTAGATGACAAAATAAAGTTTAATTGTTTCTTTTGTGTCTACCGCTACTTGATATTTGGACAAAAATAACATAACATGCGCTATTAGATTAAAATGATAGTTTGCTTTTTGATAGGGAAAGAAATTAATTTTTAAGAAAAACAAAATACTATCGTAAAAAAAATGTTTTTAGGAACTCAATAATAAAAAAAAATTATGCCATCCCATTTAAAAAAAAAAGTTGAACGTCGCCATTTTTAAATGATTCGTCCAATTGAAAATCTGATATCACCATCGTGTAGAGAATGTCCTGAAACCTATTACTGCCAAATATTTTAAAAGTAGTATCCGTAGTGTGGCTAAAAAAAAATAAGGCGCTTACTCTGAATCAGGCTGTATATATTATATATATATATATATATATATATATATATATATATATATATATATATATATATATATATATGGGTAATTCCATGTGAAATCGGCCAAAATATTTTCGACCCTCTCCGATTTGTTCCAAACTTCTTGTATATGTTCATTTGCATCTAAAAACAAGTAGGAAGTTGCTCGTTGGGCGTATTCTATTGGTTTTACCATTATATTCCATATATTCATACATGGCCATTTTAGGCCTCGCGTACAAAGAACTTGAAATAAAAGTATATAATTGTTTTACAACGATACCATTCAATATAAAATTGTAATATTCTGATAGAATAGACTCTCGGCCATCGATTTGAGCCAATAACAGCGAATTCTGTCAGATATATGATGAGCTATGTAGTAAAATGTAAAAATGTTACTTTTTTTTCAAAAATCGATTTCTCAAATACTCCATCTTCGATTTTCTTCAAATTTAGCCTAAATTGAAGAGGACACTTCAAATTTTAATATATCAAAAATTCAGGGATGGGTTTTTTGATATTTTGAAAATATTTTACTTCAAAGTTGACATATGGTTTTTAACCGTAACAATTACATGTAAAATACAAACTCTATTGTTCTGAGGAATTTTGACCAAATTGTCTTCCTCATATTTTGATTTTCTAAGGAATGATTCTTTACTAAAGTCTGAAAAAGCTTGATATCCGCGTAGATGGCGCCACGTGATTTGATCATTTAATTCAGCAAAAATATACGAATTTATTGCATGGGATTTAAATAATTATAATAATTAATTCTTCGCAATCTTTTCACTTTTATTACTAATTAATCAATGGTATAACATTAAATTAATTAACTTTGTAACATGTTATTATTATGATTCTCCGACTTTTAAAAAATTTAGCATTATCGGGCAACTATTACTGATTAATCGCGTGTAGTTTTTCTGCGTTTCGCTGACTTTGCTTTCAGAAAATATATTAATATTTTTTAAATCGGTTCCTTCGGAGCACTGAACAGCAACACCGAATAAGGAACAGATTTGAGGGTTCTCCATGATGAAACGAAGGAACAACTTTTTAAACAGAACGTAACAAGCGCAAGCTTGTGATGAAACTAAATAAGTCGTGTGTTCGGAAAGTAACAACCGTTTCTATTAATAAAGGACGCACTTATGTGGCCAGAATTGTCTGTCCAAAGCTAAATTTGTGTTACCATCTGCGTCGAATTTGTACTATTTCTATCTTCTTCATATGGCTGATATTGTCAAAGGATGAAAATAGTTGAGTTTCCACCTAGATAGTAATTATAAAGTTGAATACCGCGCAAAATTCAAACTAAATCGGAACACGTGGCGCCATCTACGCGGATATCAAGCTTTTTCAGACTTTAGTAAAGAATCATTCCTTAGAAAATCAAAATATGAGGAAGACAATTTGGTCAAAATTCCTCAGAACAATAGAGTTTGTATTTTACATGTAATTGTTACGGTTAAAAACCATATGTCAACTTTGAAGTGAAATATTTTCAAAATATCAAAAAACCCATCCCTGAATTTTTGATATATTAAAATTTGAAGTGTCCTCTTCAATTTAGGCTAAATTTGAAGAAAATCGAAGATGGAGTATTTGAGAAATCGATTTTTGAAAAAAAAGTAACATTTTTACATTTTACTACATAGCTCATCATATATCCGACAGAATTCGCTGTTATTGGCTCAAATCGATGGCCGAGAGTCTATTATATCAGAATATCACAATTTTATATTGAATGGTATCGTTGTAATACAATTATATACTTTTATTTCAAGTTCTTTGTACGCGAGGCCTAAAATGGCCATGTATGAATATATGGAATATAATGGTAAAACCAATAGAATACGCCCAACGAGCAACTTCCTACTTGTTTTTAGATGCAAATGAACATATACAAATGAACATATACATATATTTCTTTTATAGAAAACAACGACTGCACTTTAATAAATAAAGATCCCACAAACAGATACCAAAGAATTATAAAACAAACAATTAAAAACTCACCATTAATTATCAAACCAGAACAAATATATAAATCAATCAACATGAATCCAAAACCACCCATACTAAAAGCTCTACCCAAAATACACAAGGAAAATATACCTATCCGACCAGTAGTCAACAATAAACCAGCTCCAGCATATAAGCTTTCTAAAATATTAGCTAAAACACTAAAAAACATAATGAACTTAGAAAACAAACAAACAATTCAAAATAACAAAGATCTTATAAACAAATTAAACAAAATTACAATAAATCAAAATACGCAATTATTATCAGCAGACATCACTAATTTATATACAAATATACCAGTTGATGAAACATTAGACATCATCAAAAACACATTAGAAAACAAACAATATGATCAACAATACATAACTCAACTCATGACCTTATTAGAAACAGTCCTTAAACAAAATTATTTTCAATTTGATAACCGAATCTGCCAACAGAATAAAGGGTTAGCAATGGGTTCACCACTTTCTGGTATACTATCAGAAATATTTTTACAACACTTTGAAAATAAAATTATGACAGATTTAAAACAAAAATTTAAAATACAAAATTGGTTTAGATATGTTGACGACACCCTCATAATAACAGAACACCAAAACCCAAACGAAATAATAGACTACTTAAACACATTACATAACACAATAAAATTCACACTTGAAATTGAGAAAAACAACCAAATTAATTTTCTTGATCTCACACTGATGAAAACAACAGAAAAAATAACTTATAAAATTTTCCGTAAAGAAACAACGACGGATACCATCATACACGCTAAATCAAACCATCCTACACAACACAAAATGGCAGCATTCAGAAGCATGCTATACAGACTTGAAACAACACCATTAAATAAAAGTGACTACAAATCCGAATATAACACAATTAAACAAATAGCAACAAACAACGGATACAATTTAAAAACCGTACAAAAGATACACAACAAAATCAAACATAACTTAAGCAATTCCATCAATCACCAAAAATCGCAAAATAATAGTGAAAAATGGGCAGTCTTTAATTATACAGGAAAACATACTTACACACCATAACAAAAATTTTCAAACAACTTAACATTAAAATAGCTTATAAAACAATAAACACAACCAAGAACATAATCCGAAATAATATTGAAAAACATGATATATACAACAATAGCGGAATTTACCAACTATCTTGTCGTACATGTAACATGAAATACTACGGTCAGACAGGTAGAAAAATTTTCAGACAGATACAAAGAACACATTCATTCCTTCAAATATAAAAAATCAGATTCTAATTATGCTAACCATCTTTTTGAAAACCAACACGCTGCCGGAAATATTGAAGACATAATGAAAGTAATAAAAATAAATGATAAAGGACTAAAATTAAATATTTTAGAAAATTTAGAAATTTACAAAGCTAAATTAAAAAATAAAATTATAAATGTCCAAATCAATAGTCAATCCGACACAATATTCAAACCAATAGCCAATAAGAAAGAACATGCAAACTAATACAGTAACAACCAATCAAAAACAACCACGTTCCTTTGGAACAATATAAAAACCGCAACACATTTCACACAAACCGTTCACTTGAACCATAACACGGACCAAGATCAGAATAATCTGAAGATGACTGCAAAGTCGAAACGCGTCATTGTTAAAGACAATAACGAACCTGATAGGGAATTTAATAACATTATAATTAATATACAAGAAGTTTGGAACAAATCGGAGAGGGTCGAAAATATTTTGGCCGATTTCACATGGAATTACCGATATATATATATTAATATTTTTAAAAAATTTAAATTTGAATTTAAAGAAAATGTTAAGATTTTATATGAACTGTAAATTACATTATTAAGGATATTTCAAGGCAAAGAAAAAGCTATATTCAGACAGGTGGTGGGAATCCAAAAATGAATAATTTTACATTCGATTTATTCGTTTAATACTTCATATTTATGGTAACTAATTATTAGAAAAATTAGCTAATTTATGTACAATTAATAATTTAATAACAATTTTTATATTCAGACAGAATTAACATATAAAAAAAATTAATCAAATATTTAATTGTCAATATTTTCATTGTTTATTATTATTTTGATATCCAAAAAATATATATGTTGTTAATTGTAATAAAGATTAATCATAATTATTTTCAAATAAATTATATGTGTGAAATAAGAAAAAATCGCATTTTTCAAGGAAAATGATGAAAATTATTTTTTTACAAATAAACTGCACATAAATTAATTCTGAAATTAATACATAAGTACTATAATAACAATTAACAACATACATATTTTTTGGCAATCAAAATAATAATAAACAATGAAAATATTGACAGTTATATATTTGATTAAATTTTTCATATGTTAATCTTGTAAATATATAAAAATTATTATTAAATTATTAATTGTACATAAATTAGCAAATTTTTCTAATAACTAGTTACCATAAATATGTAGTATTGTACGAATAAATCGAATGTAAAATTATTCATTTTTGTATTCCCACCACCTGTCTGAAAATAGCCTTTTGTTTGCCTTCGAAATGGCCTTAACCTAACAATTATTTTCCAGAAATATAAAGAAGATCCTAACTTTGACAAGCGATGCAAGCACACACAAACCGCGATTATCGTTTTAATCCGAGGTTACAAGAAGCTTGCAATATCGAAATCGGAAAGTTTTCCGATCACATTTTGAAGAAACAAATACCGGATCACGAACTAAACAGTAACGTAACGGAATGTCTGAAACGACAATTCCGCAAAGCGAGATTGACGCCGAAATGCGAAACGGAAATAACGGAAATACTACGCGAAAAAGCGCTTAATTATCAATTAAATCCGTTATTAAAAGCGGTTTGTTCGAAAGAAATCCAGACGATTTGTAAGGTTAGTGGGACTATTGAAGAAATGAGTGGACAAACGGAGGAATGTTTAAAGAACGCGCTATTAGATAAGCAAGTAATGTCACCCGAATGCAAGAACGAGGTTGCGATTTTGATTGAAGACTCCGAAGCTGATATACATGTTGATCCATTATTACAGAAAGCTTGTACGATCGATTTATTAAGATACTGTAGTAATGTACAACAGGGTGGCGGGAAACGTAAGCCATTACAAACAAGATTAGAAGTATATGGGTAAACCCATATATATTGTGACAAAAACACTTTTTGTCACGAGTCAAAATTTGTATAAAAAATGATAATTTTATAGAGTATTAATTTTTTAGTGAATTGGCAATATTGATTAAAATGTGTGAAATTAGCACGCACATAAATATGCTTGTACCAGTGGAATATCTCTCTCTCGTCCGTGAGCAAGCCGTACCGAACCATAATCTACTTGTATGTCTCCGTTGTGTCTGTGATATTTTAAGGTTAATTTCCACCATGCGGTCTGATAAGAATTTGTATTCAAAATGGAAATTGTTCGGTTGGATTTGAAATGATGTAAGTTGACAATTTATTTATTTGATATTATGTTTGAATTGTTATTCATGAGATTTTTATTTGATATTGAAAATGTTTTAGTAACGTAATTTTTGCTTTCATGAATACGAGGATGGTCAACTTGCATACGATTATGTTTTGTTATATTTTGTTACGGCAATTTCTTTCTTGAATAATTTTGTTAGTTATTTTATTTTGAGTTATAATTTGTAGAGTTCAATTTATTAGAGTTTGTATCGTTATAGTTTATTTGAAGATTAGTAATTTTGTGATGATAAAATTAACCTTGAAGCAGCACAGATTCCCGTTCCAATCCTCATTTCTTTCTTTTGTAAATACTAGTAGATTTTCCTTCCCGTTTTCCCTTTGTGAAAGTTCTTTAGTGCGTATCATTGTCTGTATTTGTAAATTTCGAGCCCTCGCTAGAGCGCGTTATGATCTTCAGATTTTGGTTGCAGTGTGCGACGCTGCGGTTGATAATTTTATTCGCGTTTAAAACGTATCGGCGTTTTATTGTTTGAACTTTTGTAGAGTTCGGGATTGTTGCAATACGAGTTATTTTGAGGCCACGTGCCATTGTTCGTGTTGCGATGATTTTTTGGTTTATCGTATCGTATAATTTTGCTATTATCACAGCGCTTAAATTTTAGGCTGAAGAAGCTATATCGGCTGTGATGATATTTTGTTTGTAGTATATTTTTTGTGGCCACGTCGTAATTCTCGGTGAAATACCCTATGTTTTCGTGGGCTACTCCTATAAGATCAGAATGCGTTCATTGGCTTCCAGATTTACAAATTACGGGAAAGACATTCTGTCTAGATCGGCTGAAGTACTTTCGTGTTTTGTCCCTCCCATGCACGCGACCCCAAATTCTTTGTTCCTTCTTCCTGATCATTATTCGTAATCATTTTCTTGTGTCGTATTTTATTTGTCGTATATCGTAAGTAGCAAATCATCACTTTATTTGTATTATTTTTGTATTGAAGATTTTGTCGTGAGCAAGTAATTTTGACTTATTTAGCTAGAAAATGTTGTTCAGTAATTTTGTTTTAGTATTGCTAAATTTTCTTTGAGTTATGTATTTTTGTTTCTAGTTAAGTACTTTAATTTTACTTGTATCATTTTTTTGAACTATACTATTTTTACTTAGCTTTTGTATCTTGCGAATATACTGTTGTTACCTATTTTGTTTGCTAAGTGAACTATGCAATTATCGTTTAAATTTTGTTTTATGAGATTATGCTGTTATTACCTATTTTGTTTGCTGATTGAACTTTGTTATTATCGCTTAAATTCTGTACTATGATATTTCTTTTGATTGCTAAATTTATTAATGTTGCTTGAGCTGATTTATGAGCTGTGTAATTTAAATTGTAAATTGTAAAGTATTTTGATTTTGCATTAATTTGTTATATTGATGATATTGTATGAAAATATTGCTTATCGTTGTAATTTCGATTGTATCGACCTTTATTTCAAGTTCGATTGTTTGATTTTATCATGTTTATTATTGTGGATAAATCTGCTGTGCCCCCTCATGTTTAGATGAACAGGCTGTCGTTTTCAACGGTGTCCGAGCGAGATTCAGATGTATAGCAGCACCAGTTAATTGTGGAAGCCGAATTTGGATCAACAAATGAAAGATATCGACCATACTCTAAATCGAGCAGGAATTATTGACTGGATGATTTTTATGACGTACTAAAGCCCGCGGGGCGTATTCCGATTACGAGGGCGATCATTCTCATGATGTCTCCATCCACGATCATGCCGCTTTGTTGCGCTGTACATTCTGCATCTCCTCGGCGCTGACGAAAACGCAGAAGAAGATCTTCTTTAGCTAGACCACCCGCTAACCAGCAGACATCAAACAAAGGACGTTCATTATTCTGTAATTGGTATATCATGCAATATAACGAATTATCTTTCAAAAGCATGTAAGTTCTTTTTTTATTTAATTATATTATCGCATTTCCGAAACAAATTCTCGAAAAATGAAATAAATCCCTATCCCGTTAAGTTCCTTTTTGAGATTTGTCAAAGCTTCTCAATTTTGCGTCAACATTCCGCTTTGACTGGCGCCCACCTAATTTACCAACATCACAAAATAAAGTTCCTACCAACCCCACCTACGACCCAGCTCTCCTCCAAACAACTGACGCCGTGCCCATTATGGGTGACAGGTAGGATAAAAATCAGATGAATAAAATATTTCAATATATAGCCTCTAGATCAACGGTGGGCAACCTCCGGCCCGCGGGCCAGCTACGGCCCGCGAAAAGTTTCTATCCGGCCCGCGAGATTTTCAGAAGAAATTATAAATAAAGATTTTTTTGATGTAATTCGTCTAGTTTATGCTAACAAAATCTTTGCAGCACCAGTTGTCACATTAAATAAATACTTTTTTCATTTATACATGTATATTTATTGTTTTATGATTAATAAGTTATTTTTTTTCTAATTATTTGTAATTTTTCGAAGACGATAAGAAAAATAAATGTAGTAATTAATTTCTTTTCGGCAAACTAAAAAATTACAGGTCACAAGAAGGTGTCAATTAACTACTACGGCCCGCGGAAAAAACGTAAAATTTATTCTGGCCCGTGTTATAAAAAAGGTTGCCCACCCTTGCTCTAGATGACGAATCTGAACTTAGTTTATGTGGGTGTATGGATGTGCGTCGTCGGCTCGCTCGCTCGGTCGTAAGTCAAAATTTTGTGGCCGCAATTCCTCCTAGACGGTTCAACCGATTTTAATGAAATTTTCAGGATAAATTTGTCTAGTGCCCAAGATGGTCATGTGGTTTTAGTGTTTTCCAGTAATGCCAACTTTTCGAGCAAAAAATTACTAAAGTTTTTAAAAATTCATTGTGGCTACATTATTTATCCGATTTTGATTAAATTTTCAGAAAAGTTTCTTCTAGTGCCCACATAAATTATAATAGTATTAAAATACAGTGTTGCCAATTTTCCGAGAAATAAAGTGGTCTATATATGGGTTTACCCATATACTTCTAATCTTGTTTTCTTTATATACGATTGTTTTATAAATTCGTGACTAGAATATATAATCTTTAGGACATCTGTTTTATTTACAATTTGAACTATTGTATAATCAGAATTAAAATGATATTAATAATAAAAATAGTTGTAAGGTTTTGGGTGCTTTGGGAACTTTTGCTAGGAAGGTAAATGTTTCCCCGTTTAAGTATATAATGCAGTTTTGGTGCCTACGTTGATGTATGGTAGTGAATGTTGGGTTTGGTTGCAAAAGCGTAAACGGAAAATGACTGCGGTGGAAATGAGATTTTTACGTGGGGTATATGAATGTAACTGGGTACGAAATAGACTAGTGTATGATGAGTGTGAAATTGAAAAAAATGTTGTAGCAAAAGTTGGTGTTAGTCAGTTAAGATGTTTCAGACATGTTGAGCGAATGCGTCTAATGAACGTTTGCTGTTCAAAAGATTTATTTGAATGATTGTTGATGGTATACGTTTGCAGGTGGACGTCCGATGAATAGTTGGAGTGGTGGTATGATTGAGAGGGTGGTTTGCGTGAGCGAAAGTTTCCAAGTAGTAGGAATAAAAGAGCATGTATGAAAGGAATCATAAATGTGGATGAAGCGAAAGTTGCTTGTTTGGATAGGAATGTTTGGAGGCGACTGATTTCGGGATGATGAAAAGAGTTTGTGCCACATCCTTTTGGGTACATAGCGAGATTGAGAAACATATACATAATTATACATATATTTAATTATTTTTATTTTTCGATTACAAATATTGTTACATTGTTCTATTAACAGAATTGATCTGTTAATTTTAATTATTTTCGATTTAATGATTTTTACAATCTGCTATTTTTATCATTGATAAACCGTATTTATGTATATGTTTCTCAATTTTCTAACAAGAACGTAAATTAGAGAAACTATTTTTATTATTAATTTCATTGTAATTCTGAATGTACAATATAGTTCAATTTGTAAATATAACAAATGACACAGAATCTTAAATGACACAGAATCTTAAATGAGAATTTAATTTAGAACTCTTAAAACCTTTGCTCTATCTTCCCATTAAACAATTTTACATTTTATCTATAAATTTTGTTTTAGTTTTAAGATGTCTTCAAATTACAATGAAAGAATTACAAAAGCCAATGGAACCAGATTGTAAAACTATGCTGGCAAAAAGATTGGAAATGTTTCGTAATGCAGCAGCATTCGTGGTAGGTATATATATATATATATATATATATATATATATATATATATATATATATATGTATATACATTGTGTTCGTTCGCTTGGTTGATATAGGGCAATAACATGGGATTTCGATAATATGCAGAATACTACTTTCTGAAGTAAAATTCGGAGAAATACTTAGAATACTTTTCGATAGGGAATAAAAAGTTCTATAATTTGGTTTTAGTTTTAATTTGCTAGCATGTTCCGTTTGGGCGCTAGAATTTTTCTTAAAATATTTTTGAGAATTTTTAAAAAATTTTCCTGCTAAATCAGTATGAATTAGAGAAATAAGTTATTTAGCTATTGTGTAGCTAATTTTTTTCTCTATTTTACTGAATTTTTTCAGATTTTTTTGAGCAAATTTGAAAAAAAGTTATATTTTAAAAAAATTCAAAATAAGACTTTTTTCAAAATTTTCTCAAAAAAATCTGAAAAAAAATCAGTAAGATAGAAAAAAAAATTAGCTACATAATAACTTAGTAACTTTTTTTTTCTAACTTATACTGATTTAGCAAGAAAAATTATTGAAAATTCTAAAAAAACATTTAAAAAAAAATTCTAGCGCTCAAACGGCACATGCTAGCAAGTTAAAACTAAAACTGAATTATAGAACTTTTTATTCCCTATCGAAAAGTATTCTAAGTATTTCTCCGAATTTTACTTCAGAAAGTAGTATTCTGCATATTATCGAAATCCCATGTTATTGCCCTATATCAACCAAGCGAACGAACACCTGTATATATATATATATATATATATATATATATATATTGATACGTGTTAAGGAGTCACTTCCGGTATGTTTCAAAGGCGTCCACACCTCCATATTTATTAGTTAAAATAAGTAAATATAAAATATATATATGGCTTTAGGGGAACTTGCTAAATAAGTTTTTCAAAAGAGGGGAAACGATATATGACTTTAAAATTTCATATATATATACAGATATAATAAATACGAAATCACTTCCATCACTGTTGTTATATAGGAACAATGAATGCAACTTACGGACTTCCACCAGCGTTGCCAAATATCTTAAATTAGTGCAGTTATACTTTAGTAGAAAATACAGGTTTTTATATATTCTTAATTTGTCATTAAGAAGGTACTGCTACGATCCCGGTGAGTTAAGTTTGTGCATTGTAACTGAACAAAAATTTGGTTTAGGAAATATATAAATATTGAGAAGATAAATTAATAACGAAAAAATCCATATTTAGAATTAAAAATGTTTTTTATACAAATGAACATTATATTTTAACTTTACTTCAGCTATAATTTTTTAATAGTTAAATTTATATTATAAAAGAACTAATATATTCGCGTTAAATAAATTAAATTTTAAAATATTGAAAGCATTTAAAAGTAAATAAAATATATTTCTAATAATTATAATTATCAAGAACAAATAACTTACTTGAAAAAAATCATAAACTAGATAAAATATATTTTACAAAAAAAAATACTACAAAAATATTCTTTATTTATCTTTGAATAATTTAAATTATTAGAACACAATATGGAAAACAGTATTTTTTAAAATTAAAAATAAGCAATACTCCTATAATTTTTGGAGTTTATTATAATATTGTACAATTAAATATAATATGAAAATTAATACCTAACAAAAATTATTATTTTTTGAAAAGTATGAAAATTTGCTGTGAATATAAATATTTAAAATAAATCCCCTATTTTATCTATGTTATGGTATATTAACCTCATAAATGAGATTACTGTATCAATCAATATTTTGTTTGCAATTTATGTTTAAATGACAAAATATACAATTTTAAATTGACAATGTATGAAAATAACAAGATTAGAAGTATATGGGTAAACCCATATATAGACTACTTTGACATTTCTCGGAAAGTTGGCAACACTGTATTTTAATAATATTATAATTTATGTGGGCAATAGGAGATACTTTTCTGAAAATTTGATCAAAATCGAATAAATAATGTAGCCACAATGAATTTTTTAAAAATTTTGTGATTTTTTTTCTCGATAAGTTGGCAACACTGTATTTTGTTAAAATTGCATAATTTATTTAGGCACTAGGAAAAACTTTTATAAATATTTGATTAAAATCGGTTAAATAAAATGGTCAAAATAAATTTTTTAAAATTTTACTAATTTTTTTTTCGGAAAGTTGGCAACACTGTATTTTGTTAAAATTACATAAATTACATGAATACTAGGAGAATCTTTTGTGAAAATTTGAGTAAAATCGGTTGAATAACATGGCCATAATAAAATTTTTAAAACTTTAGTAATTTTTTTCTCGGAAAGTTGGCAACACTGAAAATTAATAAAATTATGTAATTAATGGGAGCATTAGGGAAATCTTTTCTGAAAATTTGATCAAAATCGGATAAATAACGTAGCCAATATGAATTTTTAAAAACTTTAGTAATTTTTTTCTCGGAAAGTTGGCATCACTGGAAAAAAACAAAACCACATGACCATCTTGGGTACTAGACAAATTTATCCTGAAAATTTCATTAAAATCGGTTGAACCGTCTAGGAGGAGTTGCGGCCACAAAATTTTGACTTACGACCGAGCGAGCGAGCGAGCTGACGACGCACACACATACACCCTCATAAACTAAGTTCAGATTCGTCATCTACAGGCTATATGAAGGATTTCTATACAATTTTTTTTTTTTTTTGAAAATGTTACAGACACCGTACCAAACGCTTTACTACTTTTCCTTGCAGTCAAAGTAGTAAAAAGACAACATATTTTTATATTCAACGAAAAAAATATGTTATAAAGGGGGTAGCAAGATAAGCATAGGAAATCGGCCCCAGACGAATTTTGACTTGTCGTAGCTTTTGATCACTTAAAAACTAGTAAAAAACAAGATTCAGATGGTTTTTAAATTTCTAGTCCGTAACGATAACCTCAAAACGGTAAAAACCGGTTTTTTTTTTATATAATTGTGAAAAAATTTTTTTTTCATGTAATTAATTTGTTTTAACCGAATTATTAGTAACAGTATAATATTCTACAGACTTTAGAGTATACAAACAATTATTTACAAGAGTTTTTTTTTACCCGTTTTGACCGTTACAGAATTTTTTAAAACGAAAAAAAACTTTTAAAATATCATATTTTTCGTATAAAAGTCGTGTTTTCTAAGGTTGTATTTGATGTAGAAAAAAGTCGCAAATACAAAATGTAGCCCTTTTCTTGGGGAACACGATTGTCTAAACCGCGGTTAAATATCTTGGTCCTATAAGGCGATAGATAAATGAATTTTAGTAAAGGATTGCATATACAGAATGAACCAAAAGTCCCGGAACGGTCAAATATCTCTAAAAATATATTTCCGATCAACAAAATAAAAAACACGTGTTTAATCTTTTTCAAAAAGCTATCCACTGATATTTTACCTGACCCCCTACACCCACCCCCAGGCGGAGGGGGGTGGTCAACTTTGAAATTTTAAATAGGAACCCCTATTTTTTATTGCAGATTTGGATTCTATGGCTAAAAATACGTATTATTTGTCTAAAACATTTTTTTCTATTTATGATAGATAGCGCTGTAATTAATAGAAATATAGAAACATAGAAAATATAGAAATAGAAATATACAGTGTGTTGACCGCGACCCCAGAACATAGGACTTTAACATGTAATTTCAATAAATTGCGATATACTACTTTCTCGAGTAAAATTCGACGAAATACTTAGAATACTTTTCGATAGGGCATAATAAGTTCTATAATTTGGTTTTAGTTTTAATTTGTTAGCATGTGCCGTGTGGGCTCTAGAATTTTTTTTTGATTTTTTGGTTTTTATTTTTTTTCTCAAAAACTATGAAGTGTAGTAAAATAAGCATGATATGGAAAAATGCGGAATAATAAGTACTATAAGTTAGTAAATAAACCATTATTCTAGGATGCATCGTTTAGTAGAAAAAAAATTAAAAACTGAATTTTTGAAAATCTCTCAAGGAGTATGTATCATTGGGATTTTTTCAAAATAAGACTTTTTTCAAAATTTGCTGAAAACAATCTGAAAAAATTCAGTAAAATAGAGAAAAAAATTAGCTACATAATAGCTAAGTAACTTTTTTTTCAAACTCATGCTGGTTTGGCACGAAAAATTATTGAAAATTCTAAAATGTTTTTTAGAAATTTTAATAATTTTTCCGCGCTATCTATCATAAATAGAAAAAAATGTTTTAGACAAATAATACGTATTTTTAGCCATAGAATCTAAATCTGCAATAAAAAATTGGGGTTCCTATTTAATATTTCAAAGTTGACCACCCCCCTCCGCCTGGGGGTGGGTGTAGGAGGTCAGGTGGGATATCAGTGGATAGCTTTTTGAAAAAGATTAAACACGTGTTTTTTATTTTGTTGATCGGAAATATATTTTTAGAGATATTTTTTGTTTACTTCACTATAAAATATTTGCAATTTAGTTTTTAAAACATATATTTCATCACGTTTTTAGGATTGGATTAATAGTAGTAATTTTGAAAAGTATCCAATGAATAACAGTATTGTGGAAAAAAAATCGTATTAGAAGACAAATTTTAAATCAAAAACACCAATCAAAATTTAAATGCAGAAAATGAAAACAAAACCTTAACTGATGTTTACGAATTTGAGGACAGGGAGTCAGTACTAAATAATGATAGAGATAAAATGGTAGACACATTTGAGTACAAAGAAGAAAATGAAAAATTAATTTTTAATACTCCACCAGAGAAGAATCCAATCTACATAAAATCTCAACCATTAGTAATTATTAACAATAAAGTCATCATTAATAAAACTGAGACATTTACTAATCACATATTAGAATCTATAGATGACGATAAAACGATTAATAAAGACAAAGTAACTGATAAAATATACACGGAAATTTCACATTTAGATACTGAGAACGAACATAAATTTAGTGATGAATCCCCGCACTATGTAAAACGTAATGCCACACTAAGTTAAATTATAAAATTTGCATCAAAGAATTATAAAATAAAAAAAATATATATTATTTTAGAATCAATTAAATCAAGGTACAGAATGTGTTATTTTTTTCAATTAAAATATTAAATAATATATATTATATATAAATCTATTAATATTATTTAGATATTTAATCGCTAAATATCTAAATCCCACAATGAAATAATTTTTATACTTGTTATTTAAATTCTACTTATTAACTATATAAAATATCTTATTTATAAAGTTATAATTTAATTTGATAAAAAAAAAATTGTAAAAACTGGAAATCACAAAATATTAGTTATTGTACTGTGTCCCGAATTACTATAAAGTACAGAAGAAAAAATAAATTTTTTAAATTTTACTTATTGTTGTAATTAGTTAAATGAATATTTTAGAAAAACGTTATATCCAATATTAAAAAGTAATTGATGGTTCATTTTTTTAACAAGCTTATATATAAATGAACTAATAAGTCAAACACTCGCAAATGTATACGAAAGTCAGTTATTAATTAAATATAATAAATATTACATGTACAATACAGCCAAATAAATTTTGATGAAGAAATAAAATGACATAATACTTAATGTATTTTTTCGAATACACACGAAATAAAAATTAATAGTATTATAAGTAAATACAGATGAGCAATTAAAATATTTTTTCAAATTTTTTTGGTAAGAATAATTTTCAAGTCCTATATAACAGCTTTCCTCCAAGCAAGAAAATGACAGATATTTGAACATATAGAAATTTAACTCTTATCCGCTGTTGCCAGTTCTCGGAAGAGACCAAGTACCTTCAAATGCTATATATAATCAGAAGTGATATCGTATGTAGCATATCCAACTGTAAAATTGATCGCAGCGCCAACGGTCAAGGCTTGAACTAAGGGACACTTTTTGAGGATATTTTGGGTCAATTTGACTTCTAACACAATTTTTGTATTTCGTCATCATTTGATCCAAAGTGGCAGAAAAACATAAAAAAACATGTGCAACGGTGTGACTTCCAAAATTGGAAGACACTGCGTTATATATGAAGTGACAACGTATAATAAGTATCTATATATGAAGTGATATCGTAGTCTTTATCAATATATATATATATATATATATATATATATATATATATATATATATATATATATATATATATATATGATGTTTAATTTAAGTGCATCACTATTGCTATCTCGAAAGCTACGAGGTTGATTAAATAGTAGAATCATCCAGTAAAAATTGAATCAATATTTGTTTTAATGTAATTAGAAACCTTATGCTAAATAAAATAATGCATATTTTTTATAATCTGGCATTAATTTGCATAACTTGACGTGCAAATAGCCAAAATTATATACAGGGTGATTTATGACGTCGGGGAAAAACTACACCGGATGATTTTTATGAATAATCTAAATAAAAAACTTCAAATAAACATCTGTCCGAAAATGCTTTCTAACGGAACTGTAGTCGTTATATATCGCTGTATATGGAATTAAATTATTTTTATAATGCTCAAATAAAGCACATACATTTCCATTTAAAATAAGAAAGTCGTATTCCATATTTTGAAAAGCAGAAGTTGAAAAAAAAATTTTATTTTTAGTAAATTACTCGTATAAAATAGTACTTTTTTGCTAACCTAACCTAACCTAACCTCATATAATTCTTATAGTTCTCGAGATTGAATTGAACATTCCGTATATATGAAAATTACTACATATTTCTGTTTCATGATGCTGTTTATTTTTTCCAGGATGTAAAACCACCTGATGATTTAGGACAATTATACGCGCAAGTAGCCGCTTCGCCAGCGAAAAGATATTTTATGATAGTTGCCATGACAGCGATTGGTATAATATTTGTCGCAGGTTTATTCTGTGGTCGTGTAACGAGACGAGCGAGAAATTTAAAAAATAAATAAAACTTATTTTAACTTTTAGAAATATAATACTATGTGATTTTTTTTAATGTATATTAATTAACCTAATTCGTCAATTAAGAGTATGTAAATTAATATATTGAATATTTTTAATAATAAAAAAAGGAAACGTATTATACTTTGCTTTTAGCTTAGCTAAAAGATTAGAAAATGATCTACTGTGGCGAAATTTAAATAAAAATAATATTAGAAAAAAATCCCAAAACCACACTTAAATTAAAATAAAGCTAAATACGTGCATTTCGGAAGCTAAGCTAAGCACTTGTCGAAGATCTTCGACAAGTGTTTATGTACTTTGGATCACAGGTAAGATTTTTGTAGATTTTATTTGCTACTGAAGATGGAAGCTTAGCTTCCGAAATACGTATTTAGCTTTATTTTAATTTAACGTGTGATTTTGGGATTTTTTTTATAATATTATTTTTATTTAGCTTAGCAATACGTTAATTTTAAAGTATTAAATTTGAAATTTTGTTGACAAAACTGCATATTAAGTACAAATTTAAGGTCGAAAAAATATTTCATTTAATAAATATACATCTATCCTTCGATTTACACTGAAGATAGGTTCCGCATAAAACCTAACCTAAATTTTGCTAAGTAAAACCGTGTAAAACTAAAATGTGTATTATTCAATCATTTGTTTACGTGAAACAAATCTAAGACATCTTGAAAAACTTAAAATTGTACTTCCTTTCATAAAATAACCAATTTATGTAGGTAATATAAGCCATATTTAATTCATTTTACATTAGGAACAAAATATTATTGAAGAAACTTATTAATAAGATACAATCTTAATTATTTAAAAAATATATTGGACGTTTCGATTTTTAAATTTGATACAAGGCATCATCAGCAATTAAATCAAGTTTGGAGGATTTTAATACATAAAATTATCGGTTTGCTATGTTAAACATTGCTAGAAATAAATAGAATCCAAATTTAAAAACATTTTTGGAAATTCAAAAACATTATTAATAAAAAATACACTAAAAACTTGTACATTTTATTTTAAAAATAAAACACGTCCAATATATTTTTTAAATAATTAAGATTGTATCTTATTAATAAGTTCCTCAAAACCCATCCAATAATATATTACCAAAGGAATACCATTGAAGAATTAGGAACAAAAATAAAAAAAAATCCTTAAAAAGTTAATTATAAGCTTAATTACTGTCATCACTTTTATGAACTATCAGTTTTTTTGAAATTCGTTATAATTTATAAACCGTGTAAAACAAGTGCTGTGTAAATCGGGGGATAAGTGTAACACGTTATGTATACATGCAGCTAAAATTTTAATTTAATGTTTATTTATTATGTTTGTATAAATAAAATGTTTTATACCGTTCATGTCAATAATAAAATGAAAAATTAATTTTTGTTTCGTTTGTATTTTTTCTGTATAATTTGAAATTAGGCGCCAATTTGAAGGAAAACTTGGTCAGTAAGAGTAACCGGTGATTTGACCAACTTGTTCATCGAGGAGAAAGTTAAAGCATCTGCCATTTTGAAGACTTGTGTTGAATGTAACTATTTTTATGGTGTATTAGTGTTTCTTAAATCTATTTACAATATATAACAATTTCTAAAAAGAATAAACAAATGTTTTAATGGACGCATCGTCCATTATTACATAAGTGTCACGGGATGACGAACAATTAAACAGTTATCAACCCGAAAATGGTAACTAGGTATTTTATTAAAAAGTTAAAATATAGGTTTTTGCACCTGTGTTGAATTGGAAGGCGTAAATTTGCGATTAGGACGTAGTGCTGTGACATTGTTTCGATGGTGGTTTGAATTAAAGGTTTAAAGCCTTAAGGCTTGTTAAATTTGTGTGGATAATCGTGAATCTTTTGCCTTGCATCTGTGTTAAGAAGTAGGCGTGTATCTCTGTGCTCTGGGTATAAGGTAAACATGAACACGGGGCCCGGCAAGGCGCCCCTCGGACTTGCTGGCCTTGAGCTTGACCATGGCGATTTGATAATAAATTTTATTATTTTTCCTATAAAGCATATCAGTGCGTCGTAATAGTAAACATTTTTTATGCAACACATATACAAATTGTAAACAAATATTTTTGCAATGTGAGATGCTGCATCTTATAATCATTCGCTGCTTGTCAAACTATGTTACGGAAATTTTGTCAGCTTTTGTTTAGAGAAGGTGTACGAACTTGTTGTTTTAACTAGATAAATTATTCATATTTAATCTATTCTTATCGGTTTTTCTTTTTCTTTTAAATAAGTCAAAACACACAGCTTGAAATAATATTAATAATACATAACATCGCATAACGAGCATAATTCGTTCCGGAGTCGTACTCGTTAAGCGAAACAATTTTTACCATATAAATAAATAAAATTTAACAAGAAAATACTCAAAAAAACGTTATATGTAACGTTTATTCAAAGAAAATTACATAGAAATTGTTACGGAGCGCGATTCATCTTCATCATCAATTCGATTTGCAGAAAAACAAAAAAATCGGAATAATTAGTAACATAATCTAATTCCTTTTTACGAGAAAGCTGTCTAGACATTTGTTTTTGCTACATTTTGTTTGCTAAACACAGACTGATTTAGCAATGGAACGAAAATTCGTGGCACTCGTTATGCGAAACGTCGCTCGTTAAGCGAGATATTTTTAGTTTCAATTTATTTTACTCGTTATGCGAGGTTCCACGATGTAGCAATGAATAATATAACTCTGTTAGTGAAAGGAGAGTAAATGCTGGTTGTAAGGTTTTGGGTGCTTTAGGAACTTTTGCTAGGAATGTAAATGTTTCCAAAGAAGCACGTTTAAGTATATACAATGCAGTTTTGGTGCCTACGTTGATGTATAGGGTAGTGAATGTTGTTGGGTTTGGTTGCAAAAGCATAAACGGCAAATGACTGCTGTGGAAATGAGATTTTTACGTGGGGTATGTGGTGTAACTATAGGAGAGATCGGGTACAAAATACGATTAGTGTATGATGAGTGTGAAATTGTGAAGAAAATGTTGTAGTAAAAGTTGGTGTTAGTCAGTTAAGATGGTTCGGACATGTTGAGCGAATGCGTCTAATGAACGTTTGTTGTTAAAAAGATTTATTTGAATGATTGTTGATGGTATACGTTTGCAGGTGGACGTCCGATGAGTAGTTGGAGTGGTATATAATTGAGAGGGTGGGTTGTGTGAGCGAAAGTTTCCAAGTAGTAGGAATAAAAGAGCATGCGATGAGAGGTGGAATTATGTGAATGTGGATGAAGCGAAAGTTGCTTGTTTGCGGATAGGAATATGTTTGAAGGCGACTGATTTCTCGGAATCATGAAAAGTGAGTTTGTGCCACACCCTGTTTTGGGTACATGGCGTGATTGTGTATGTATGTATGTTAGTGAATATAGCTTATAAGAAAATATTGAAAATCTTTGTTAGGTTAGGTTAGGTTAGGAATAATATAACTGTGTTATTTAATGGTGTATTAGTGTTTCTTAAATCTATTTAGCAAGAAAATAAGAAGAAAAGAAAATATAAATAAAATAAATATGTATATATATATGTTTTAGGCACGATAAGGACTGATAATGACATATCGACCCAATCTCCAAACGGAGGAGGAGGAGGAGCTGGTAAAAAAGCGAAACGTGGCCTGCTACGATCGCTCCTTTGCTGCTTGGGCCGTGGCAGAAATAAAGGACAAAATGTCGGCCCACCGAGTATTGATGGACGAGGTTCGCCACCACTTTGTGCAGCAATTCCTCGGTTTTTATTACCTCCGGTTAGACATCAGGATATGCACAAAAAATGTATGGTTATAGACCTGGACGAAACACTCGTACATAGCAGTTTCAAAGTAAGTTTAGTTTTATCCCTGGATTTATATTTACTTATTTAAAACAGGAAACCAGAAACACGAAAACACGAGAAACAGGAAACACGAAAACACGAGAAACACGGAAACACGAAGTACAGTGTTGCCGATTTTACCTGCAATAGGCTATTTATACATACAGTATTTCTATGTAATTGGCTATTAGGTTCATATAATTAGTAAATATGACTGTTTTTTTACAAGATTATACAGTTTTTAACAAGATTATGAAGTTTTTGGTTAGTAGGGTTGGTTTAGGTTTTTTTAATTTTCCATAATATTTTCTCGTTTTAATTTCAATTTTCGCGTTTTTGCTTTGCAGGTAAAATTCGGCAACACTGTACGTCGTGTTTCCTGTTTCTCGTGTTTTCGTGTTTTCGTGTTTCCGTGTTTCTCGTGTTTTCGTGTTTCTGGTTTCCTGTTTTAAGGTTATAATTAAATAACAAACACAATTTTTTCTTTTTAAATAAATCTTTCGAAATGAACTCTATGTTTCTCTATGCATTTTTTTTTATATATTATTATTGATATTTTATTTATATTAAAAAAAAACTGATTTAAATTAAAAAAAATCATGATTTTTTTTATGCAACTTTGTTTATAATTATTTACTCGTGTAATTTAATAGCGCTTTCAACGAAAATTTAAAAATATTTATATATTTATTAGCAGTGGTGATGTGATTAGAAAATAAACAAGATTAGAAGTGTATATGGGTAAACCCATATATAGACAACTTTGACATTTCTCGGAAAGTTGGCAACACTGTATTTTAATAATATTATAATTTAATATTAAAATCGAATAAATAATGTAGCCAAAATAAATTTTTAAAAAATGTTGCCATGCTATTTAACCGATTTTACTCGAAATTTTCACAAAAGATTCTCCTATACTCTATTTTTTTTAAGAAGGTAGTTGTAGGCGGTACCAGCGCGGTCCGTTTTACACTGTTCCAAATTAAATTATATATATGAAAATTAAAATATTTAGCGGTAAATTCAAATTTAATAATAATATTCTTTATTTAACATTCAATAATTATATCGAAGAAAAATTAAAACAGAAAGAAAATTTACAATAGAATATTTAAATAGGACTATATTCAATACATTGTTTTGATATATTATAACTTTTTAATATAATTTTTATTTACAAAAACAACCAAACAATGTTATGTAAATTACATAAAATATGAGATAAACAAAAATATAAGATATAATTAATTTTATAAATATAAAAACTCATGAACAAAAGATTTTTAATACATTTTATAGTTGAAATTAAATGTAGATTGTGACTGAGTACCAAAAAGGACCGCTTACGATTCTAGTTAATTGTTTTTGTGATAATTAAACGTTGTCCTTTGCCAGATGGATTCTTTAATCCCACGGACAAATCTTCGATGAAGGCTTGACGCGCATTAACTATGGACTTATCCTTCCATACTTTTGATTTTGTATGGCCCGCATTCAGCCATGTCTCGTCCAGGTAATAAATGACACGTCCCTCCTGCCGAAATTTTTTTATTTGAGTAAGATAACGTCTTCTCCATATTATTATATCATCTCTTTCGGTTAACATGCTATTCCTACCTCGTTTCTCCCAAACGAAATCTAATTTCTTTAAAACTTTATACAAAACTGAACGGGACATAGGTGGAATGAATTCATTCTCCGTTATAGCCTGCGAAATAATATATTTATATATATATATATTAGTATTTGTTTAGACGGTAATAGTATTAAGAAAAAATAATTAACACAACTTAAATAAATAAATATAAATTATTAAAATACGACTTACATGTAAAACTTTGTCTAAAGTTGGTATTTCGTTACGCTTAAAAAAGGCGTGCACAGCATGTCTCAATGCCTTCTTGTCTTCTTCGCGAAGTTTGCTAAAAAAGCTTTGGCGAGATCTGGTTTTTGGTGGCGATTCAACTTTCCCAGTCTTTTCCATATCACCAACAATCTGCCACACTGACTTCTGACCTGTAATAATAATAATAATAATAATAATCATTTATTGCCAAACAAAAATAAATCCAATTATATAGCAAACAGCAAAACAGAAAATACAATTCAATATAAAATACAAACTAACCTATTCCAACTTCTGCAGCAGTCTCAATAATAGCATGACTTTTTAAAAGTCCGTTTTCTTTGTGTTTTAAATAAACGTTGTAACACATTAACCTTTGTCCACTTTTTAAAATTTTTCCCTTAGGATTTTTTGTAACACTTTGTGACGACGTACTTGGTTGATCAGCCATGTTATTTTTAAAATAAAAAAGTTATTTTTAATATAACACACTGTAACACAAAATATTAAGATGGTGCCCGTCGTGCCCGTTGAATGAAACATGTTCTGAACGTAACATTGCACATGCGCGATATTTCTGTTGTGTTCGCTACCAGAGGCGTACGAACATTAATTCATTTTAAAACTACTTAATTTTAAAACATTTCTCTTAATATATACTTTCAAAATTATTTTTAAATATATTTATTCACTAACTTTTATATTTTAACATTATTTAAACTTCTGTTTCCGTGTTAATAATCAAAAAATACGCTAGCAATATATCCACTATAAACTTTTGTTTCTACGCATATGCTTATAAATTTGGATTCAAACAACAGAGACAAATAGAAAAAGTTGAGATATAAATTTATTCTTCTACAGAGTAAACTTGCCCACAATTTTAACCAATTACAAGCAAGGAAAAATAGCTCCTATCTTCTGCCTGTCTGTCTTCTTAAAATAAATAGAGTATAGTAATCATATAATTTATGTAATTTTAACAAAATACAGAGTTGCTAACTTTCCGAGAAAAAAATTACTAAAATTTTAAAAAATTTATCACTTATGACCACTTTATTTAACCGATTTTAATCAAATTTTCATAAAAGATTCTCCTCCTAGTGCTTAAAAAAATTATGCAATTTTAACAAAATACAGTGTTGCCAACTTATCGAGAATAAAAAAATTCCAAATTTTTTTTTTTAAATTTATTGTGGCTACATTATTTATTCGATTTTGATCAAATTTTCAGGAAAGTTTCTTCTAGTGCCCACATAAATTATAATTTTTTTAAAGATATTGTGTTTCCAACTTTCCGAGAAATGTCAAAGTGGTCTATATATGGGTTTACCCATATACTTCTAATCAGTGCACGAATAAATAATACGGATTATTTCTTAATATATATATATATATATATATATATATATATATATATATATATATATATATATATATATATATACAGGGTGTTTGCAATCAAGGTATTTTATTTTTAAGGGGTGATACTACAGGTCAAAACAAGGCGATTAACGCCAAAACACCTTAGTAAAAGTTTTCTAATAAACGAGATATTCATTTTTTTTTAAGTAAAATGGTAGCATATGGTATAATTTTTATTATCCAGCTCACAAAAAAAATTATTCTTTATAATAGTTTTGGATTTGCTTGAAACGAATAAAAATGTAAAAATATTCCAGGTTTTAAATACAGGGTGACTCGGATTTGCTGATTTGTGTTTCAACTTTTAGGTAAAATACCCTTATTTAAAAAATTTGAATAATTTTATTTGAATATTATAAATAAAATACTTATCTTGATTTGTGTCATTAATAAAAATATTTAAATAAAGTATCTAATATCTCGTTTATTTGAAAACTTTTGCTAAGGTGTTTTAACAATCGACGATCGGCACAAATTTTTGTATGTAAACTTAAATTGTAATTCTAAACATAATATTCAAATAAAATTATTCAAATTTTTTAAATAAGGGTATTTTACCTAAAAGTTGAAACACAAATCAGCAAATCCGAGTCACCCTGTATTTAAAACCTGGAATATTTTTACATTTTTATTCGTTTCAAGCAAATCCAAAACTATTATGAAGAATAATTTTTTTTGTGAGCTGGATAATAAAAATTATACCATATGCTACCATTTTACTTAAAAAAAAATGAATATCTCGTTTATTAGAAAACTTTTACTAAGGTGTTTTGGCGTTAATCGCCTTGTTTTGACCTGTAGTATCACCCCTTAAAAATAAAATACCTTGATTGCAAACACCCTGTATATATATATATATATATATATATATATATATATATATATATATATATATATATATATATATATATATATTGCATAGTTAATTATATTGTTAAGTTATTTAAGTGTGTTTTCAAAAACTTTAATCACGTGATTAAGATACAAAATTTATATTTTAAGATTACATTGTTAAGTTATTTAAGTGTGTTTTCAATAACTTAATCACGTGATTAAGATACAAAATTTATATTTTAATATATATATATATATATATATATATATATATATATATATATTGCATATAGTTAATTACTTTGTTAAGTTATTTAAGTGGGTTTTCAATAACTTAATCACGTGATTAAGATACGAAATTTATATTGTAAGATATATATATATATATATATATATATATATATATATATATATAACCCCTATATATAAAACCTAGAAACCTATATAAAACCCCTATATATGACCTAGAAGTGTATAATTTTGATTTGTTTATTTTTCTTGTGTTTTAAAAATTTTATTATGGCCATGTTATTCAACCGATTTTACTTAAATTTTCACAAAAGATTCTCGTAGTATTCATATAATTTATGTAATTTTAACAAAATACAGTGTTGCCAACTTTCCGAGAAAAAAATTAGTAAAATTTATTGTGGCTACATCATTTATTCGATTTTGCTGAAATTTTCCTCAAAGTTTCTCTTCGTGCCCACATAAATTATAATATTATTAAAATACAGTGTTGCCAAGTTTCCGAGAAATGTCAAAGTGGTCTCTATATGGGTTTACCCATATACTTTTAATCTTGTTTTGATTTGTTTTTGTTTGTGTTTTGTTTAGCCAATCAGCAATGCGGACTTTGTCGTACCGGTGGAAATCGACGGCACCGTTCACCAGGTGTACGTGCTGAAACGGCTCTACGTCGACGACTTCCTGCAGCGTATGGGTGAACTCTACGAGTGTGTGCTATTTACGGCCTCGTTGGCGAAATACGCTGGTCCAGTTGCTGATCTGCTCGATAGATGGGGCGTTTTTCGCGCGCGGTTGTTTCGCGAAAGTTGCGTATTCCATCGTGGCAACTATGTGAAAGATTTGAATAAGCTAGGACGTGATCTACAGCAGGTTGTTATTGTTGATAATTCGCCAGCAAGTTATATATTCCATCCAGATAATGCAGTAAGTATGCATTTATTTGATGATGAGTAGTTGGAGTGGTATGAGTGGTATGATTGAGAGAGTGGCTCGCGTGCAACGAAAGTAGTAAGTACATTCTAAAAAGATTTAAGTACATTCGCTCTCTCTGATTATTCATTCGTATTATTGTCATTAGTTTATTAATAAAAAATGTTTTTCTAAGTGAACTCTATCATTTCTGAAAATTCGGAATAGTTATTCTGTTACATCCTGTATACTACAGAATATTGTAGAAATTTCTGGATTTATTTTTTTTTCTTGTTTATTTGCCGAAATAAAGTGGACAAAAGATAAATACGTATTGTTCATTTTTAAATTTGTTTATTTTGGTTATTTGTAATGAAATGTATGCGATTTTTGTTGTTTTAGCGTTAAATCCAATAAATAAATTGTTCATTTAATATTATTTACTTTTGGTTATAATTTAATAATGTTAACATAAAATAAAATATTTGTTTTTGAAATTTTTAATTGAATATTCTAATACAAATTATAAGATGAGCGAGCCACTTTCCTTTGATTAGTTAGTCGTGTTGTGTAAAGTTCACGAAAAAAAAATCGTGCACACAAAGAAACAGAGAAAATGCAGTTACAAATGGTCTTAGCGGAACTATTTTTTCAAATTGGGCTGTTTATGATTTAAAAAAAAAACAGATTTTTTTCAAAAAACCAGAAAAAAAATATTTTTATTTTTATTTTTCATTCTTTTTCAATCTACTTTCATAATTATTATTTATATGAAAACAATGAAAATTATAACGCAAGTTTAATTTCATACTTTCAAATCAATATTGTTTATTTTATGAAAAAAATGTCCAATTTATATTGACGATAAAATGTACAGAAGGACAATTCTGAATAGAAGCTTTTATCCTTTTAACAAACATTGGACAATAATAACTTATGACGTAGTAAAATGGATTATGTGAACATATGAATAATCAGATTACATTCAGGACAGGAGGATGGCATGATGGCAGGAAACATACACGTATGACCTCGACATCAGCGCCAACTATAATAAAAGACCGGTAAGTAATTTTGTCACTACAAAACAGGATAATATAATAAACGCGAAATTGTCACATTACATTATTATTATAACATTTGCATATTGTTCCTCTAACCTTGACTTTACAAATACATACAATTTCATTTTATTCATTTCTTTATTGTGATGTAATCATTGACATTATTTAAATCAAACTGATTGTGACGTTAGATTATTTATAAATTATGCAGCAACCACCGTTGTGAGAAAATAATTAATAGATTAGTTCATGTAAAACAACGAAGTTCTAATTTATGCGATACATACGGCAAATTATTTTAAATATTAAATCAAAAGGTGTCATCACGCGGCAAAATTGCACATTAAACATTTATTGTCTTTTTGTTAAATGATTGACGCGGGAAGCGCAATTGTTTTCACTTTTATAATGCGCAAAATAACTTGCAAATTAATTTGCCAGTTCATTTACAGTAAATTAATACTGTTTTTTTTTAACAATACTTTGAAAGAACGTTCTAGATTTGTTTGTTTGCCAGACGTTTTGAAGAAGTTTGGTTTTAATTTTGTTTCTGGCAACGAAATTGTTACGATGATACATTAACGAAATATTCTTGCTTAAAATAACTATTTAGCTCGAAAAATAATTGTTTATTTCCCTGAGATGCACTGCTTTGTTTATGAAAATGTTTCCGTTATTTTGTTATGAAACATCAAAATTAAATTGTGTATTCAGTTACATAGAAATCACCTACTATATGAGTTTGACATTGGACTTGGCGAAAAGTGTCAACAAAGTTTTAGTGTAAACTTTCGTCTCTTAATTAGGAAGTACTTGTTACTAATTGAGTAATTTATTTTGATTTGAATAGAAACAGTATGTTCTAGGTCAGTCAGGCTAATAAAAAAAAACAGATGGTAGACATGCAAAATTACACTCTCGATAAACTGTTGACATGTAAAAATATAAATTTTTATTCAATTAATTTGTCTCTGTGAAAGAAAAAAACATAAAACACTATACTTGATAAGTCAGTACAGTATTTAAATAATCATTTAATGATTGTTGATTAAGCAGATGGTGAATGATTTTGATTATTGACGGTTACAAATAATTTCTTTTTATATTTGTCCGCTAATGCATTTGTATTTTTATTTTTCCTTATTTATCGATAATTTATCTAGGCGGTGACATCTGTTCGAGAAATTGTGAACTACTTTTGGGTAGTTTTAATCGTTTTAATTTGCAAGAAAAATCGAAAGTTATTTTTATTTATAAATTGTAACATTTTTATGCTTTTGTTTTTAAATATCATTATTTTTTTATAAATTATTATAATATAATAGGTAACATTAATATTTCATTTGTTTATTAAGGGCTTTGTTTTGACCTAGTAATTTAATTGACCTTGGTTGTACTTTAACAGTCGGTGGCTGTGATAAGAATACACTAACTTGTTGATGGTTGGAATGTTTTTAATAAATCAGTGAAAAATCGGACATTACTTGGATAGAACTATTTTATTTATTGTTTTTTAGTGTTCTTTAAATAATATTCGGTGTTATTACGGTGGTGTGTGTGTTTGTGAACATTAATTGACAATTGACTATATTAGGTTAGGTGGTACGCGGATTGAAAGCTTGCAACAGGTAAATAATCAATTTATATTGATATATAGATCTAGTTAACCAGATTTCTTTATTAACATTGTTAATGATATAAATTATTAGTACTGTAACGCGGCGAAATTTAGAATTAAATATCAAATTAATTAAACGACAATTAACAATTTAAATTTAGAAAACTTTAATTATTCCGTGATTTTAGGACCCAACTACGTTATGTAAATGAATAACAAAATTTAAGTAACCCCAGTGAACTTTAAAAGTCGCCGAACTGCAAACAGGAAAGTACATAAAATGATTTGAAATAAAAGTCACATTTAGTTTAACTATGTCGATTTATTGTGCATGAGAAATTTGTAAAATTATATAATTATTTAAATATTTCAATATTGTTAGTGTTTGTCTGTATTTTGTTTACAATTTCATTAAAAGATTTTGAATAAATGGTTAGTGGCGGCTCGTCAGTGCATCTTGTGCGCAAATACTAAATTCGATATAAAACTCTAATAACAACGTAACTCAAAGAATCCTTTATTATACTTCGGAAGGTGTAGTGTATTCTGTGGGTGACCACAATTCAAATGAACGGGTCGGACACATACTCAAAGAGATATGCTGTCACTCATGAGGGTCGGGATCACTGCCGACCAAGAGCTCGTGTATTAGTAATCATGTAAGAAGTATGTATAAAGTACTCGAATCTAAATGCCCGAAAAATTCTATATTTTAACAGGGTGGCCAAAATCTGGAAAACCGGGAAAACCGGGAAAAGTCAGGGAATTTGGTGGTCCTGGAAAAGTCAGGGAAAAGTCAGGGAATTTCATTTGTAGTCAGGGAAAAAATTTGTTTGGCGAAGTTACAAAATTACAAACACAAATTTTGAGTAAATGTTATGCAAATTTGTAATTGTATTATTATAAAATCGGAAAAAATTAATGAGTTTCACTTTTAGTATATTCAAATTAATCTTTTTCAATTTTTTTATACCTAGACTTAGAAATCTTTATTTATGGTTATTTGAATTTACCGCGCAAAGTATTCGACTACGTTTAGTCGACATAACCTCTCATAAAAGAGAACATAAATACATACACTCAAACCCCACTTTATCTGCCAATTTGAACTCACTTTATCTGTGGAACTAGTCGGGTGGTAACACTTAAACACGTTAGATGGCTGCACCAATCTTATATTTAAATATTATGAAATATCATAAAAAAAAGTTTATTTATTTAAAATACTTTCGATTTTGTTCATAGTTTATAATAATATAATAAACAAAATTAAGTAATTAAATTAAATTTACCTCATAATGTGTTTTGTGACATATGTGACGCAGTAGAATACAGAACAGGATGCGGAACGAGTATGCGTAGTGGTATGCAGGTAAAGTGAGGTTTCCGGTCCCGTTTTGGCAGATAAACTGGGGTTCGTGTGTATATTATAACCGGTTGTGATCATGTTGAAACATGTGCTAATAATGTGAGAATTTCATATAATAGTCTATATGAGGTCTATATTAGATTTGAAAATCCATAATAGATTTTTAAATCTGATACATACGTGTGACAAATCGTAAACGTTTGATGATATCAAACAAGTGTTAATCCAGACAGGTATGTATTATTTAACTCCAGTATTTATATTGATTGTTACATTTAAAGTTTGTTTTTTTATTCGAAATCATTGTTAATATTAACGTAATGAAACTGTCATTTTTTATTTATATGATTTATTTAATATTTTAATAATAATTTCTTTAATTTTCTATTTTAATTAAATTTTGTAGTTTTAAATAATGTTTGCTCTGCCATTAAATGTGTTTTTTTCTGTTCTAGCATTATGTCGAAATATAAAAAGACGACATTCAACTCAAATTGGTTACTGAAAGAAGAATACAAAAACTGGGTTTCTCCAGTTGAGAACAATTCTCATTCTGTATATTGCAAAACATGTCGCAAAACTTTTGATTTGAGTAATATGGGTGAGCAGGCTTTAACTAGCCACATGTTTGGTAAAAAACAAAAAAGCTTCATGGAAAATATATATGGTTCAGCTAGTCTCCTTGCGTTTTATCCAAAAAAAGAATCGTCATCAGCTCAACCAGCAAGTAAGCTTATCCTGGAATAATTTTATATTTTATAAGAGATTTACATTAGTAAATAGTTTTTTCACCCCAGGGCTTTTTTACCCCATTCTACCCTACATTTAATTATTTTATTTATTTTAATATATTTTAAACATTTTTTTACAGTGCAAAAGGAAATAATTGATCATCCGGCCATCCCGGTTGAAAATTCGAAAGCTATGGATAGTTCGGCCACTGCTTCCACAACTGCTCCTCTAGCTACATCAATCAGTCGATCTTCAGCTGTTCATTCTACTACAAATTCAACAGTTAAAACAGTTACGAAATCTACAAGCCAGCCTAGAGGAATAGTTTCCATGCTCGAAAGGAACAACGTAACGAAATCAGAGATTTTGTGGTGCATGTATATTGTGCATAAACACGGTTCTTATCGAAGTGGGGCTGATGCAGTCAGTCTGTTTCCTCTGATGTTTCCAGACTCGGAAATTGCATCTCGACTGAAACTACAGCGAAGTAAAATATCGTACGTAATAAACTTTGGACTTGGACAATACTTCTTTCGTGAGCTTCAAGATATCTGCACCAGATGCGACTACATTGTTATTGGCTTCGACGAATCTTTAAACAAAGTATCCCAGAAGGGACAAATGGACGTTTTCGTACGTTTCTGGGACCCTGCTATTAACCAAGTAGTTACAAGATATTATGGTTCTGCTTTTATTGGTCATGCGAACGCAAATGAGTTGATGACAGCTTTTCGTAGTGCCATAACGGGACTTGATATAGCAAAAATTTTGCAAATTTCTATGGATGGCCCAAATGTGAATAAGAAGTTTTTAAAAGATTTGCAGACAAACCAAAAGGGACATAACCCTGCCGGATTTCAGATGGTAGATATCGGGAGTTGTGGACTACATACTACTCACAATGCGTACAAGAAAGCCATGAAAATTACTTCTTGGAATATTGACTCATTTTTGAGGGCACTGTATTACCTTTTTTGCTATACCCCTGCCCGTCATGATGACTACACCAAATTTTCCGGATCTGTGATATTTCCTCTAAAATTTTGCGGGATCCGTTGGGTTGAAAATTTTAAAGTCGCTGAGCGTGCTCTCAGCATTCTCCCAAATGTTCACAAGTACGTTGAAGGTATAAAAGAAACTAATAAAGCCCCTTCCTGCAACAGTTTTGAAGTCGTAACTTCTGCATTGAAGGATAAATTTCTACCTGCAAAACTAGCTTTCTTGCAATCGCTTTCTTCCGAAGTTGAACCATTTTTAGCTCGTTTTCAGTCTAATGCACCTCTTTCGCCTTTGTTGTACGAATCACTGACGAGCATGGTACAAAGAATCATGAGTCGGTTTGTAAAGGACGACGTTTTGAAATCGGCAACAAGCATTTCCCAAATCGATCTCAACAAAGATTATAATTTGTTAACTGCTCAGAAAATTATTTTGGGATTTTCCGTTCGACATGAGCTTCGCAAGGAAAGAAATCTCAAAGAAGTCGACGTTTTGACATTTCGCAACGACTGTCGCAAAGCACTGAAAGAATTTTGCATTTTAATTCTTGCAAAATCGCCACTTATCTTTCCCTTAACTAAAGGCATTTCCTGTTTTGATCCTGCTGTAGTCTTAAATCCTAAAGTCAGATCTCTTCGACTGAATAAAGCTTTAGACATTTTCGTGCAGCATAATTTGGTTTCAGGATCCAAAGCAGATGCAATTAAGAGAAATTTTGATACTGTATGCGAACAACCTCTCTTCGTTGAGACATTATCAAATTTCTCCATTGCAAACCAAAGACTTGACGATTTTTGGATAGCCGTAATCCCAAAGTCAGAAAACTTCGATAACTTGCGACTTTTCCTGAGAATCATTCTGATTATGTCTCACGGAAATGCTTTTTCAGAAAGCGGGTTTTCAATAAATAAAGAGATTTTGATTGAGAATCTGGCAGAAGAATCTCTGATAGCGCAACGGATTGTCTATGACGCTATTTCGTATCATGGAGGTATAGAAAACGTCAAAATTAATAACAGTTTAATTCACGCTGTTAGAAATTCATCTGATCGTTATTATGATGCCCTGAAGAAGAAGAAGGAGAAAGAGGATGAAATTTCTAAAGAAAAAACCAGAAAACGGCGGAACACAGAAATGCTAAAGGCACTTGGAGAAAAGAAGGCGAAACTCCTAGACGAAGCTAGAAGGAAAGTTGAAGAAGTGGAGTTAGAAATGAAGCAGATTATTTAAAATGCAGGAAATTCTTTATGTTATATTAATTGTTACACGTAAAATATTGTTTATGTCCTAAAATATGGATTGATTCTTGTGAATTTGCTTGAAACCAAATTCAAAATATGTTTAATTCAATGTTGACTAATAATAATATTAGTCATATTAAATACATATTAAATATGTACGTATTATTTATATGAAGACTGAAATACGTGTAATTCGTTGTGATTTTGAAATACATATGTTTAATTAAATACTTAAAACCGATGTTTGTATTTTTAACTCCTCATTATAATTAATTAAGTTTGAGGTTGTAACTCATCTTTATCTAATTTTAAACCGATTTTAATCAATATTTTGTGATTTACAGTACTTGGGAATTTATATTTGTTTAAATATAAAAGTCAGGGAAAAATGAAAAAAAAATTCTGGAAAACCGGGAAAAGTCAGGGAAATTGGTTTTCACAAAGTTTTGGCCACCCTGTTTAATCCGACGAGGTACCAAAATCAATGTACAATAATTATTAGTTATTTGCCAAATCATATGTCATTTTATACGTGTAAGTGTAAGTGTATTTGGGGAATAGGGAATGTGAATACATTACGTAATTGGTGCGTGATCGTCTAGTGAAATCATGGTCGAATCGGTGTCTCTCACGGCTTCTGGCTACCCCCAACCAGACGTGGGTCGACCGGCGTCGCAACGATGGCTCGCCGCGTAGAGTATGTTGGCTTACCGGCTACTGGCGACGACGATTGCCCGCTGACTGGGTGAGCTCTGGTCATGGTTTGAGTTTACACGTGAACTTATCTTCGTGAAACTTTTGTACAAATATACTATGTTTTCTGAGAGTTTTAAGTTTTCACAGTTTGTTATCTGTAACGTCAGCTCCCCTTACATTGTAAAAGGCAGTCGCAATGTACAAACTGCTAAACCGTTCGCACAATATTTTCTCTCTTTAAGTTTTCACAGTTTGTTATCTGTAACGTCAGCTCCTTTCACATTGTAAAAGGCAGTCGCAATGTACAAACTGCTAAACCGTTCGCACAACCCGCCAATCTCTCAGAATTTAAGTTTTCACAGTTTGTTATCTGTAACGTCAGCTCCTTTCACATTGTAAAAGGCAGTCGCAATGTACAAACTGCTAAACTATTCTCTCTTATGTATCTTATTTCTGAGAGATGACAAGGTTACCTAGTATAATGAACTATACCATGGGCCAAGCTTCCCTGATTCTGATTCTAGACCAGAATGCCCGCTCATGAGATCGGTCAGCCCTCATATACTCCTAGTCCACGTTGACTTGCAACAGAGTTCGCATATACAAAACCATTAGTAAGAGTAGGACATAATAACAAGATATAATATTTTACCAATCAAATTACACTTCTAGCATCCTTGTTGAAGATTACTGGCTGAAAATGACATCATAATTTTCTACACCCAATAATATTAACTTTTGAAACCTATCTTACAAATAATCGCTTTGCATTGGCTAGGATAGGAAATAGTAGGATGTGCCCATAATCAGAAAAACAAATTCTTAAACACAAAATTGTTTTCAAAACAAAGAACCCCAAAATATAAAAGAATTGGGTCAACCTTTCATGTACGATCGTGTTTATACCTAAACATAATAAGACCATAAATGACCCTTAAAGAAATGTATTTTTCTCAATAAGCAAAACAACACAATAAACCAGTAACGTCCAGCGTACCAGATGTTGGTTTTTAAAATATAAGTAAAGTTCAGCGTCCCAGATGTGGTTTTTAAAATACGTAAACAAGTACAGTTGACATAATTATTATCGAAACACATTCTTAAAAAATATTAATAGTAAGATAAATTAATAACATAAAAAATTAAAAAATTAGGTACAGATATTTGCCTCGTTTCAGTACGTATATTAATAATTCGTCATATCTAATTAATACTTTCAAACATAGATAATTCGTAAAAAACTTATGTCAGATTTACAGATTTATTTTGTCATCTAACCAGTAATTTAAGCTAATATCATCCTTGTATTGTGCAATGATAAAGGTGTAATAGTAAAAAAATAATGTAAATTATAGTTATTTTAATAACATCTAATAAATATTTTCACATTTAAATAGTAAATATGATCATGTTATCCATGAGTAAGTATGAAGAGCTTTTAACATAATATGCACAGCTGTCCCAGAATATCTCGTATTTTTAACGGTTTTTTTTTCTACGATACTTATAAGATGTGCTTGCATACTTGCACAGCTGGCCTATTTATGCATTTGGCGCCATCTTATTCTTTATAACTACTTTAGTTTTATTTATAACAACTTTATTATATCAGTAATATTTATAAAGCATTAGTGTATAATATAGTGACCTATTTGAATGTGTTTTTTTTTATAATTTTAGTAGTGTTGCCCTGTCACATTCACCACAAGATGATTACCGCAGTAATTCCGATTCTGAAACTGGTTCCGATTCTGAGGTTAGTTTGATTCACACACACACATGTATAATTAACAAATACAGGAGTTGTTTTTAATTTTAGAATTCAGTGAGTGATTCTTTCGGTTCATGTAGTTATTCATCATCGGATTCCAATAGTTCGACATCGAGTCAAGTCAGTTCAGCGAGCAGCGTTCCAGCTCAATGTAGCGTAACCAGTTTGCAAACGGGCGGATTACGTTTGACAATTGCAACCGTTCGTAAAGACGAACCAGTCAAACCGGAAGATACAAATAGTATAAACAGTGTCATCAAGAATCTGGCAGTGCCCAAGCTAAGTTCGTCGGATAGTGATACGGATTCCGATTGTAGCGATTTAAGTACGGGATCGGAACGATCTCGTCGTTCACGGAAAATTAGTGCTCCACCAGCAATGGCGACAACGCCGCGTAACAGTAAGAGTGTTGCACCGCCGAAAAAGGTGCAAAATAGTGCAGTGACTAAAGTGACTAAAATCGACAATAAAACGCATTCGAATAGTGCAACGAATAGTAAAATGGCCGTGCAAAAGGATGCGAAAACTAACGCGAAAGTGCCAGACCACCAACGCGCATAAACAAGGTAAGGGATTTTATGTTATTCATTATTAATATCTAGCGAATATATTTATTTAATTTCTTACGAGATTAATTAAAGTACGGTATGAAAATTAACATGTGAACATATGTATACAAGGTGCTTAATAAACTAGAAAAACTTCAACTATTAATTTTAGTAAAAAAGTAATTTAAAAACAAATTTGCAATAGCTCAAGGATAGATGAGATTATGAAAATATTTATTTATAGTCACTAAACAGATAATAAATATGTGAGCTAGTAATATTTAATTATATAGTATTTGAATATTATATTTAAAGTAAGCAAATTTATTAAAATAGAAAATCTTTAAAGAAAGATTTTAATTAAAGAAATATTCATGTGTTTCAAATCTTAACCTAAAAATGTACTTTTACATTTTAGAGATTATCAAAGTTACCAACTTTGAAATAACATAATCCAAACATACAAAAAATGATTCAATATGCAATTTTTTTACGAAAACACGAGAAACACGAAAACACGAGAAACACGACTGAACTACTCTGTGACTTTTTGTTCTTAAATAATTTTAAATTTATACCCACAATCTAAAAAAATTTCAAAAAATATTCGTGAAGATAATTGGGTGCCAGAGTATATTTTGAAGGGCGGAGGGGAGCTTCGGACCGGCCGCAAGTGTCGACACTGCATTTGACCGTTAATTAAGTAGATTCCAAAACAATATTTTCCGAAAATACCACTAATAATTAATTTCTCATCAACTTTACATTTGGTAATTAGAACATATATTTTCAACTTGTAAATGTCATTGACCGATTGCAGTTCAATTTAAAAAATAGTAACGTGTGTTCAATTTCTGCTTTGCTCGCAATTTGTCCGAGAAAGTTTGCTTACTGCTAACATTCTTGCGCAATCGCTGAACAAACTACTAACTATAATTATATACGTATATAGTTAATACTACACTAAATCTATTGATTAACGTTCACTTTGACTTTCATCGCAAATTATATATGTAAAATAAAAATGTTAAGAATGGAAGAATGTTGAATGTGAATAATGATGAATGTTGGAGCAAAGACCTATGCTGATTTCTCCGGAAGATAAACTTCAGATAATTATCACTTGTTAATATCGATTATTTGAATTAGATAATTAATTATAATCAACACATGTAATATGTTCTTGATTATTACAGTAATTTACAATTATATTGTAAGAAAAAAGAAAAATGCAAATATTCTTAGTTAAATCATCTGATCAACTACAAATATACTAGAAATAATAATATGCAGTCCGAAATTAATATAAATAACTTTTTTCAAATTTTTTATAATTTATACATCGTATAAACTTAAAGATTCCTCTTCGATATATAGCTAATACACACAAATACAAAAAATATATAAGGAACAATATTTAGTTATAATATTATTCTCTTAAATGTTTTTTAAAATTATGTACAGTTTTATAATTTTTTAATAATAATAATAATATGCGCGCCTAATTTAATTAAAAATAATAATAATAATGACTTTATTTAGCTTTTTGGTTAATTAATTACATTGTAATATACATATTAACAAAATTATAAAAATTACAGGAAATTTATTACTGTAGCATAGCATAATATAATATCATTGAATAAGATTATACCTATATTCAACGATAATATATACTTGATGCATAGCCTAACAAGCCGATTCAATGACTGAGTAACTTGTGAAATTTTGGGAAAAATATAAAATCTCAATATTTTTGAGTATTATTATTATAATATATACATAATTGGTAACATTTATAATTTATCGAATCATCAACTTAATTATTAAATAATTAAATAATATATATTATATATATATTTCATGGTGACGTTAATCTTTTCAAATGATTGTGCAATTGTTTCGTAATTCCAATTAAATTACGCTGTATTATTTTATATTTTGAAAATGCTCGATTTTTTTTATGTATTTCAAAGTTTCAAATTTATTATTTGCTAATACAGCGTTCAGTGTGAACAAAGGCAATTTAAAAATAAAATTATTGTACGTCAGTCAAATAGTTTGTTACTATTGCATGCTATTGCACTAATATAATCACTAAAAATTTTACTTGGTCAAAATTTCTTATCATTACTTTTTTCATTTTTTTTTTATATAAAGAAATTTGACGCACTGCGAAAAACATAAAACTTTAAAAAATACATACAATATTTAGTTGAAAATAGATTTTACTACGGCTGTAACCAAAAGTGTTTAGTTGATTTTTCTAATGTTTTAGTTGTTTTATTTAAAAACAAAAGATGGTTTTTATTTCTCTATATATTAGATGAAACATGTAAATCAAAAATAAATGATTTTTTCCAGTTTGTTGTATATTTGTATATTGTTAAAAATAAAACCGCTTTAGCTTTGAGTTCTGAATTAATATTTATTAATAATCGACGTTTCGATATTTACAGTAAATAACAGAACATAGAAACAAGTTACTAGACGTAACAAATAAGTAACTAAATCATAATTTTTTTTATCTACAACTGTTTTGTTATATGGTCATTATATACAGCCTGATTCAGAGTAAGCGCCTTATTTTTTTTTAGCCACACTATGAGTACTACTTTCAAAATATTTGGCAGTAATATGTTTCAGGACATTCTCTACACGATGGTGATATCAGATTTTTAATTGAACGAATCATTTCAAAATGGCGACGTTCAACTTTTATTTTTTAAATGGGATGCCATAATTTTTTTTTATTATTGAGATCCTAAAAACATTCTTTTTACGATAGTATTTCGTTTTTCTTAAAAATTTATTTCTTACCAAAAAAAAAAAATTATTGATTAGAAATAATAAAAATTGTATTTCATTGATGTTTATGTATTGCAAAATTAAATGTTTAATTTTAAAATTATTTATGATGATAATGAAGACATTGTACTAATATTAAATATTTTATCTACAATTTTCTAATACTTATAATATGTATAAATATAATTAATTTTTTTATCTTGAAATATGAAAGGTTAATTTTTTTTTTCTAATGAGTGAGTTTTATTTAAATATTTTAAAATAAATCAAAGTTGTAAGTTCTGTATTAATATTTATTAATAATCGACTTACTCAACGTGCATCATCATCAGGAAAAATGATACAAATGACATTTACAGTAAATAAAGAGAACACAGAAACAAGTTACTAGGTAATAAAATATAAGTAACTAAATTGTGAAATTTATAAATTATTAATTAAAGTATACAGTTAATAATTTTCTTGTAGAAAAATTGAAAAAAAATATATATAATAATGTGAAATTTGCAAAGAATTAAAAAATATATTGGAATTGATTCCTAGTACAACCATAATCTTGTCAAAATGTTGATTTATATATTTTGCAATAACTACCAAGTATTTTTAAAAAATCGGTTTGATATTTTGTATTCACAACAGTTTCTCACAATTTTTAATTACATTAAATTCACTTTTAATTTCTATGTGAAGTTGGCTATATATGCAGCGTAATAACATATATTTTAGATAATTATACTTTGTAATATTAAAAACTTGAATGACATAACACAGTGAGAAGATTGTACATGATAATATTATTGAGAAAATAATGCATATTTTACAGAAAATACTTAACCTTGAATATTTAAGAAAATTTAAGATTCATGGAAATCTTTGTTTGATAATTTTCATGGTTTAAATAGTTTTATTTGTTTAAATAGTGCTTATTTATTACAGTGTAAAAAACAATGAAATTGTGTATTTCCGTTTACGCTATTTTTAATTTCCGTTATGACATATGTATACTAAATGCATATTAGATTTTTGCAATAATTATTTATATTAGATTTGCTTATGTAACAAATAATTTTGTGAGAAATATTGTAAATAGTAATAGTTTTTCGCAGTGACGGATTAACACTCGATGGGGCCCTAGGAGATTGCGAACGAGAGGTCCTCTCCCCTCGCCCGACATAAAAATGCAATAATTAATATTTAAATAAAATTTATTTATAATGAAAATAACATTTGCAACTGCTAACATGAGATTTAGAAAAACTTTTTTGTGCATTTCAATTTGCTGAACTAATGATGCCGTCAATCAATTTTTTCTAAAATATCAAATTCGATACAAAGAAGACTCAACATTTTTTTATTTTCGCTTGTTATTTGCTATATTGCATTTATGTTGCATTTATGGGGCCAAAAAATGTTTCGAAAATTAATGAAATTATATTTTGGTATAAAATTAAAATATCTAACTGGTTTCATTACTTTTATCAAAAAGATTATTTTTATTTATTTTGTCGGGGCCCTTGTCAGTCGGGGGCTTTAGGTAACTGCCTAGTACTGCGTATTGGTTAATTTAATTTTTGGATTTTCGTACTAATAAATACGTTTATTTCACCAAAATGTTAAAAAAAGAAATAAAAGAAAATGTTAGCCACCTTGCGTCATTTTCATAAACAAACAGTCGTTGATATTCTTACCGACTCGTTGCTGTGTTGAACAAGTAGTATGGGGAGCTTGCCGCTAGATACCAGCACTATACATGCGACACGTTCTTTCAACACAGCTGTAAAATGGTGGCTAACTCACGGTCGGTCTTATTTTAGGGCGGGGAATGTTTTCGTAAAGTAGCAATCTAATTATAACAATTTTCTGTTCATTTACGTGTCGTCAATAATTTAAATAAACATCGGTGATATGTGTTAAGTTCGTAAAGACATTGTGCTCATGTGTGTGTCACTATTTGTGGGACGAAAAAAAGGATAATACATGTTTGATTAATAAAAGGTAAACATTACGTAGTTTTTGTACGCTTTGTATCAATTAGTAAATGCAGATATTTCAGCTCGATTCGTGTGTGTAATGTTTCGGAGAGAAAATTAATGATTTGTTAGTGTTTCTGTCTATCGGGTGACAAGTAATTTGCCAGTTTCTTTGACAAGTAGGAAGGGTGGTTGGCCCTCAGAGGGAATCGATCACCTAACGGTTGGTTCTTCTCGTCGCGCAGGTTTCAAGCAAATTTGAAATTTTCGCTGGCTTAATAAATTCAGTTTTCTTGTGTTCTTTCGATTGATATAATACATGTCAATTGGACGTGTCTCCGAAGTCCTTGGTATTCTCGTAGCATGTGTCATTGGACCCTGCAAACGGGCATGAATTTCGTCTGTATTTGTTCGTTTTGGCGGGACGCTTTTGTATGTCTCTATTTGCTTTTGAGGGCTTATGCCCGATTTCTTCACTATTTATTTAGACCTCGATTTTCTAAACTCCGATTAAAGTTAGCCGGACAATAACCATTTGTCGGATTTCTTCACTCACATGCAGGGTTAACTAATCTACGATTCGAAACTCCAAAAAATACATTTGGCAACGTCGCAAATAAAATTGCAGCTAGCGTCATACGGATTGTAGTGTCATTCTGTTTACGTCAGTTTTCGCTGAGTGAAAGTTTTTCCTTTGTCTTGTGTTTTTACATTTTTCATTATTTTCCTGTTTTTCTTCAAAAATTCCTGTCTTTAGTTTGTTCTTTTCCTAATTATATTAATCTTTGATTTTTATAAACAAAACTGTCCTTTTAAGGACAATTTTACCTTATTTTTGCCTTTTTGTTATTTCATAATATTATTCTTTGTTGTTAGTATTCCTTGTTGTTATTATTCCTTGTTGTTGTTATTCTTTGTTGTTATTATTCCTTGTTATTGTTATTCCTTGTTATTATTATTCTTTACTGTTTTTATTCCTTGTTATTCCTTGTTAGTGCAATATTATATTTTGAAGGTAAGTTTCTATTAATTTCTTTATTATTTCATATGATCTTGGCTCGTATTCATTTTGAAATAAATTAAATTAGAAATTATATTTTTCCACAACAAAATTTTGGTTATGAAGATTTTAATTCAAAAAGATAATAATATAAAAAAACACAATGTTCATTGACTGAATAAACAGTAAATAAATTATGCAATAAGCTACAAAACATTCTGTTTTTTTGGCTGTGATTTTGTGAGTTTATGTCACATGTTCAAAGTAATATAATCTGGAAATATATTTGTTGTTTGTATTTTAAGAAATTTTAAATTGTGACTATTAAATTAGATATTATTATTTTAAAATAATATTTCGAGCACAAATAAACCATAATGCATAATTAAATATAATGTGTATATAACATTTCATATGTTTGTTTGCAGTAAAATGGAAAAAAGAGGAGCAAATTTCACTAAAAGTGAAATCAATACACTCGTCGATATTGCATTGAAGTACAAGGATATCATTGAAAATAAAAGAACGGATGGTACGACTTCGCAAGAAAAAAATAAAGCTTGGGATTTAATAGCTTCAGAGTTTAATGGAGCTAGCGGAAATTTTTCTCGGACTTCTAAAACAATACGCAATAAATACGATGCAATAAAAAAAGACCTAAGAAAGAAATGTTCTAATCTGAGATTAGAGCAATTGAAAACGGGTGGAGGTCTTTCGGACCATAAGGATTTTTCTTCATATGAAGAGAAAATTTTGGCAGCATGTCAAATCAGTATGGTTGGTTTGAGTTCCAAATTTGATGACGATGGAGCTCAATCTGAAGGTATGTTTCACTTTTTGTTTGAAAATAATTACACTATAAGATTTGAACATATGAAAAAAAAAATATGATATTAAGATATGAAAGTGATATGACAAAATATATATATATATTGTAATTTTTTAGAATCACTGACTACTAGACCAAACAATTCAATAGAATTTTTAGATGCTGACAGAGAAGGTATTCAACACTTATTTATAGTCATAAATATTTTTTTAATATCCTCATGTTTCAGAGTGTGCGATCTATTTACATTCCGTCAACGAAGCGCATGAATCTATAAACGATGGATATCCAAGTTGCAGTGAGCCAAAATTACCAGGTATGGTACCTATATATATATATATATATATAAATTACATGTGTGTAATATTGAATATCTGATAATTTTACTTTGCAGTCCAATTATATAACGAAGAAGCGTCTTGCGAATTAATTGTTGAAAACGCGAGTTATAGCACGCCAAGTACTAACTCCAGAAAAAGACAAGGTTTGAATTGAATGAATGGTATTTTGTATACTTATATTTGAAATTTGTTATATTTTTAGCATCATCATCATTTGAGAAGTACCCGTTTAAGGAGAATAGAAAAAGAAAGACTTCTGAACGACGTAATGACAGAAGTGAGGTTACTGGAGAAGTAATCGATTTAAAAAAAAAATTATTAAAACTGCAAATAGAGTCAGTTCAAAAAGAAATGGATGACAAAGCCAAAATAGCAGCTTTAACCATTGAAAATTTGTTGTTAGAGCAAGAAATAAAAAAAGCAAAATTAAAAAATTTGCAATAAAAATTATATTATTTTACATAGATATAATAAATTTTCTGTTTTATACTATAGTAATGTCTTTTAAATAAAAACAAAAATTGAAGTATAAGTTTTATCATTATAATTATCTAATACTATTCGCTATAGTTTGATGAATTAATTGGCAATATGGATCGGATGAAATAATTTGAACAGTAAATGTTTACATTCTTTTTATTGAACGTTTCGGCTAGAAATCCTAGTCATCTTCAGCATGTTATAAAATTTTGAAAGTCAAAGTCACATGTTTAGTTAAATATTTAAATTATTGTACATCGTGTCGACGAATTGTGAAAATATAATATATTATGTCAATGAAATTACATTATTAGATTGAATCAGTAAATTAACATTTGTAGATATGTAGATGATTAAAATTTAACCACATTTTTTATTCTAATCTCGTTAAATCCACATTGCCAATTAATTCATCAAACTATACACAAAAGGATCATCATACAATTTTTTTTTAACTATTTTCTATGGTAAATAAATTAATCAATTTTATTTTTAAAACTAATAAAACTTGGAATTTAATATTAATCTTGATTGTTTGGTATAATCAATTTTGCATTATCTAATATTTATAATGTTTTTCAAACTCAATTTTATAGCTTTTATAATACATAATAACATGTTTACTTGGATTAGTTTTTTTATTCACATTTTTTAATGTCCAAATCAAACACAAAACAATTAGAAGTACGATTTGTTCTTTTTCTTCCCATTTTATTGATACTGTTGATAAATAATGTTGAAAATATGTATATTACAAATGGTTAATAATTTATGCTGCCATCGGAACGCTCAGTGTAATCTAGAAAACAAAATGATGGTAAGAATTCGGTAACATAGGAGTATTTTGTAAAATGAATGAAGAATTTCAAGGTTATTCAATTTTTTTTTTCAAAAATTCGTAATCACCAATAATCTTTATCCACACACATATTATATTCAAATATACCTTGTAAAGTAGTCATCGATGAGAGCCTGTCTAACTGCATTGTCTCTCACCACTCTATTAACGACATGATATCCCTCTTCTACATCTTCATCCGGAAGTATTTCTTCTAGAACTGGTGGTTCATCTTCTCCTGCATCTCTCACTATATTATGTAAATAAGCTGTTGCAACGATGATTGCTTGCACAGTTTCCAATTTCAGTCTCATCCCGATACTTAAAACTGGAAAACGACGCTTCTAAACTACATAAAACCGTTCTATAATATTTCTGGTTCTGATGTGTGCCTCATTGTATCGAATTTCTCCTGGGCTAACTGGGTTTAGTAATGGAGTAAGAAGAAAACGATTATTAGGGTAACCTCCATCGCCGAGTAACAGCCCGTTATGATATTCGTTCATCTGGAGTCTAGTATGCAAATTACTGTGCGATAATATTGTTGAATCATGAGCAGATCCCGGCCACCTTGCAACAATATTAATTGCTTTCATTTTTGCATCACAAACAACTTGAACATTCAAAGAAAAATATCCTTTTCTGTTACGAAACACTTCGGCCATATTTCCTCCTGTAAAATTTTAAAAGAAAAATATTAGCTTGCGAACATAAGAAAATTGTGGTTTAAAGGAAAATGATATATAAAAGATATTTGTAGCATACCTGGAGATTGAATTTTAATATGAGTACAATCGATACAACCAATAACACGCGGGAATTGATACATAGCATAGAATTGTTGTTGAGCAAGGCGAATTTCATCTAAAGTATGCGGCATCTTTATGGTTCTTTGTCCGAGCGAAGCAATAATTGTTGAAACTTTTTTAACAACACGACATGCTGTACTTATACAAACACCAGAAAAATCTCCACTCGCTCGCAAAAAATTTCCCGTGGCATAAAATCGCAGCGTCAACAACAGCTGATTCATTGCTGTCAATGCTCTTGACCTAAAAATTACAAAAATTGTTCAAAATTTGCTGCAGGTTTGACTTTATTGATAATAATAAATAAATAAAGTATCATATACGTACTGATTATAGTTTATCAACAATTGTTCCTCGATTCGGGCGAACAATGTTAAAAATGTTGGCTTTGTTAAGCGAAACCGAACAAAAAATTCCAAATCATTCCACGCTTCAAAGTGATTTGTACGAACTCGTAGCACATACGGTCTCGGAATATATATATTTTCTTCGAATTCGTCGTCACTTTCATCATCGGAGAAGACGTTAACGTCCATCAACGCATTCATATTTAAATATCTTATTTAAAATAAATGCAAAACACGAAATGTCAAAATTCGCGTAAGGTTATGAAAGATATGAATAGTTATAGTTCCATCAGCCCTCACTGCTAAATTTGGCGCTGGTGTAGATAAACCACGTTTAAACCCCCAATATTCGTCGGCTAACTATAATCGACGAATAACATCTAGCCGGAGTTTCGTGAGTGTGAAGAAAACCGATTTCAAGGTTTAAACTAGGTTTAACTTTAGTCGTGGTTTAACCGAGTGTGAAGAAATCGGGCATTAGAGATGCCCCAGCTGTTGCTTACGGAAAAGTAGAACACACTAAAATATATTTTATACGAATTTCTTTTTTTTTGTTCTTGCAGATATGAATTTTTGCAAGTGAGACATGTAAAAAATTGTTTATATTCTCCGATCAACTGTTTTTGTGCAATTATAATTATATTAAATATGACGTATCGTTAAAGTATTAATGATAATTTATTTTTTTCAGTAAGTGTTTCTGTAATTAAAATACCTAAAAATTAGATTAGACTGTTCCTGAACTTAATTGATTTATTCAGGGTCAATATAAATCGAATATTCTATGGTTATTTATCAACAATGCATATAATGTAGTATAAAACAAATTAAATTCAATATTGGCCATTGTTTACAGTGCAATTTTGATTAAACTTTGTTAAAAAGTTTCACCAAAAACTATGTACTTATTTTTCGATTAATATTAACAAAAAATAAAATAAGACTACAATGCTACTATTTACAAACAATAACAAATCAAAAATAATAATAATACTTTGTTAGAAAAGATTTTGTATAAGTAAATAAATCATTTGTTATTGTTTGATATCGAGACTTATATTAAAATCAAATAAAAATTTTGATAATGTAGCTACGCTGAAAGTAATAGTTTGACGTAAAATTTGTATAATTTTTGCATGTTATATTTATAATAATTTTCTTCAAAATACCGTTTGTTCTAATTTTATCGTAACTGGAACAATGACAATAGCATTTTGTATCCGCTATATTGTGGACTTTCCTGTCCTTAATTTGTTTTTTAACATTTCTGCAAAAATTATGTTTCATGCATATACAGATTGTAAAACAATATTTACCTACTTAACAGGTTTTAAATCAGTCAAATTAGATTCTATTTCAAATATATGTCGTTATAAAAAAATGTAAATGAAACAAAACTACAATAAATATCTATAATAAAATTTATAAATGTTTAAATGTTTAAATGTTTGTTGTTTAAATGTAAAAAAAATATGTAAAAAAATGCATGCCTTTAAATTAAATTTTTTTTGTATGGCGAGTTATAAATATTATTTTCTTTTTATTTTTATTTCAGTTTGTCATTCCCCAGCCGAATTTCCAGTGGCTGTCAAACGTTAAAACAGCACCCTAAACGGTAAGTTCTATTTTCAATTTTTTTTATGTTCTGCGTGAAAAATTTTTCAATTTATTCAAGAGTCAAAGTCAAATATTTCACGTATCTGTGATAATTTTGCAATTTTTTAAATTGAATCTTATTAATTTGAATTCACTGAAGGCATCGTATCTCTTATAGCTCATTCAAAAATTACACTTTTTTAAAAAAATATCATAAATAATTAGAAAAAAATCAATAAAATCAATAATTTTTGAGATCTATATACCGGGTGTCCCATTTTAATGTTCCCAGGGCAATTTCTCGAAATGAGTACATTTGACAAAAAAACTTTGAAATTAAAAGTTTAATTGTTTCGAGGGGGACGTCCGATGCTATAATAATTTTCAACCCCCGAGCCCCCAGGGGGTGGTTAATGGGGGTAACTTTGAAATCTTAAATGGAACCCCCTATTTTTTATTGCGGATTCCGAAAGAGCATAAAAAACTACGTAAAGTTTACTTGAAGTGTTTTTTTTATTTACAACAGGTAGCGCTGTAATCGCAAAAAACTAAATTCAGCATTATTACAGTCACAAAAATTACCCGTTTCATAGCATAAATGTAAATAAAATCACAAAAATGTGGTTGGACCAAAGTAATTGTTTAAACAATAATTGTTTAAACAAATAATGTAAATAATTGGAATTTTAACAAACTAAGTGCACCATTTAATTCAGCGGATAAAATTGGTAGGATCTACGTTCATTACATAAAATATTCTGTATTTTAATAATATTATAATTTATATGGGCACTAGGAGAAACTTTTCTGAAAATTTGATTAAAATCGAAAAAATAATGTAGCCACAATAAATTTTTAAAAAATTTTGTGATTTTTTTCTCGATAAATTGACAACACTGTATTTTGTTAAAATTGCATAATTTATTTAGGCACTAGGAGAAACTTTTATAAAAATTTGATTAAAATCGGTTAAATGAAATGGTCATAATGAATTTTTTTTAAATTTTAGTAATTCTTTTCTAGGAAAGTTGGCAACACTGTATTTTGTGAAAGTTACATAAATTATATGAATACTAGGAGAATCTTTTGTGAAAATTTGAGTAAAATCGGTTAAATAACTTGGCCATAATAAAATTTTTAAACATTTTGTAATTTTTTTCTCGGAAAGTTGGCATGTTGAATGTATAGTTAAAATTAGACGACATATTCCTTATGTTATATTATGTTACCCATAAGTTACGTAAACTTGTTGTGTTTAAAGTTAACCGTTAATTTGTACTTTCATTGCCTTGGTCCGTTTTCTGTTTCTAGTGGACATTTTATTTCTCGAAAGTACCACGAGATAATTTATTTTATTTATTGTGATGTAATTATATAGGTATATACTTATACGTTTAATATTTACAAGAAAT
>CAWYQG010000528.1:0-89729 GCA_963966155.1 Clivina fossor
ATTTTACAAAAAATCCGATTTCTCATTAAACCAGCGAAGCGAAAAAGCAAGAAATCGTCAATTTCTGCTTAAAAACGCGAATTTATAAGCATTTATACGTTTTTGGCTCGCCAACTTAAAAACTACTGAAGATATTGATCTTTTTCAAAAAATCCGATTTCTCATTAAACCAGCGAAGCGAAAAAGCAAGAAATCGTCAATTTCTGCTTAAAAACGCGAATTTACAAGCATTTATACGTTTTTGGCTCGCCACCTTAAAAACTACTGGAGATATTGAACTTTTTCAAAAAATCCGATTTCTCATTAAACCAGCGAAGCGAAAAAGCAAGAAATCGTCAATTTCTGCTTAAAAACGCGAATTTACAAGCATTTATACGTTTTTGGCTCGCCAACTTAAAAACTACTGGAGATATTGAACTTTATCAAAAAATCCGATTTCTCATTAAACCAGCGAAGCGAAAAAGCAAGAAATCGTCAATTTCTGCTTAAAAACGCGAATTTACAAGCATTTATACGTTTTTGGCTCGCCAACTTAAAAACTACTGGAGATATTGAACTTTTTCAAAAAATCCGATTTCTCATTAAACCAGCGAAGCGAAAAAGCAAGAAATCGTCAATTTCTGCTTAAAAACGCAAATTTACAAGCATTTATACGTTTTTGGCTCGCCAACTTAAAAACTACTGGAGATATTAAACTTTTTCAAAAAATCCGATTTCTCATTAAACCAGCGAAGCGAAAAAGCAAGAAATCGTCAATTTCTGCTTAAAAACGCGAATTTACAAGCATTTATACGTTTTTGGCTCGCCAACTTAAAAACTACTGGAGATATTGAACTTTTTCAAAAAATCCGATTTCTCATTAAACCAGCGAAGCGAAAAAGCAAGAAATCGTCTATTTCTGCTTAAAAACGCGAATTTACAAGCATTTATACGTTTTTGGCTCGCCAACTTTAAAACTACTGGAGATATTGAACTTTTTCAAAAAATCCGATTTCTCATTAAACCAGCGAAGCGAAAAAGCAAGAAATCGTCAATTTCTGCTTAAAAACGCGAATTTACAAGCATTTATACGTTTTTAGCTCGCCAACTTAAAAACTACTGGAGATATTGAACTTTTTCAAAAAATCCGATTTCTCATTAAACCAGCGAAGCGAAAAAGCAAGAAATCGTCAATTTCTGCTTAAAAACGCGAATTTACAAGCATTTATACGTTTTTGGCTCGCCAACTTAAAAACTACTGAAGATATTGAACTTTTTCAAAAAATCCGATTTCTCATTAAACCAGCGAAGCGAAAAAGCAAGAAATCGTCAATATCTGCTTAAAAACGCGAATTTACAAGCATTTATACGTTTTTGGCTCGCCAACTTAAAAACTACTGGAGATATTGAACTTTTTCAAAAAATCCGATTTCTCATTAAACCAGCGAAGCGAAAAAGCAAGAAATCGTCAATTTCTGCTTAAAAACGCGAATTTACAAGCATTTATTCGTTTTTGGCTCGCCAACTTAAAAGCTACTGGAGATATTGAACTTTTTCAAAAAATCCTATTTCTCATTAAACCAGCGAAGCGAAAAAGCAAGAAATCGTCAATTTCTGCTTAAAAACGCGAATTTACAAGCATTTATACGTTTTTGGCTCGCCAACTTAAAAACTACTGGAGATATTGAACTTTTTCAAAAAATCCGATTTCTCGTTAAACCAGCGAAGCGAAAAAGCAAGAAATCGTCCATTTCTGCTTAAAAACGCGAATTTACAAGCATTTATACGTTTTTGGCTCGCCAACTTAAAAACTACTGGAGATATTGAACTTTTTCAAAAAATCCGATTTCTCATTAAACCAGTGAAGCGAAAAAGCAAGAAATCGTCAATTTCTGCTTAAAAACGCTAATTTACAAGCATTTATACGTTTTTGGCTCGCCAACTTAAAAACTACTGGAGATATTGAACTTTTTCAAAAAATCCGATTTCTCATTAAACCAGCGAAGCGAAAAAGCAAGAAATCTTCAATTTCTGCTTAAAAACGCGAATTTACAAGCATTTATACGTTTTTGGCTCGCCAACTTAAAATCTACTGGAGATATTGAACTTTTTCAAAAAATCCGATTTCTCATTAAACCAGCGAAGCGAAAAAGCAAGAAATCGTCAATTTCTTCTTAAAAACGCGAATTTACAAGCATTTATACGTTTTTGGCTCGCCAACTTAAAAACTACTGGAGATATTGAACTTTTTCAAAAAATCCGATTTCTCATTAAACCAGCGAAGCGAAAAAGCAAGAAATCGTCAATTTCTGCTTAAAAACGCGAATTTACAAGCATTTATACGTTTTTGGTTCGCCAACTAAAAAACTACTGGAGATATTGAACTTTTTCAAAAAATCCGATTTCTCATTAAACCAGCGAAGCGAAAAAGCAAGAAATCGTCAATTTCTGCTTAAAAACGCAAATTTACAAGCATTTATACGTTTTTGGCTCGCCAACTTAAAAACTACTGGAGATATTGAACTTTTTCAAAAAATCCGATTTCTCATTAAACCAGCGAAGCGAAAAAGCAAGAAATCCTCAATTTCTGCTTAAAAACGCGAATTTACAAGCATTTATACGTTTTTGGCTCGCCAACTTAAAAACTACTGGAGATATTGAACTTTTTCAAAAAATCCGATTTCTCATTAAACCAGCGAAGCGAAAAAGCAAGAAATCGTCAATTTCTGCTTAAAAACGCGAATTTACAAGCATTTATACGTTTTTGGCTCGCCAACTTAAAAACTACTGGAGTTATTAAACTTTTTCAAAAAATCCGATTTCTCATTAAACCAGCGAAGCGAAAAAGCAAGAAATCGTCAATTTCTGCTTAAAAACGCGAATTTACAAGCATTTATACGTTTTTGGCTTGCCAACTTAAAAACTACTGGAGATATTGAACTTTTTCAAAAATCCGATTTCTCATTAAACCAGCGAAGCGAAAAAGCAAGAAATCGTCAATTTCTGCTTAAAAACGCGAATTTACAAGCATTTATACGTTTTTGGCTCGCCAAATTAAAAACTACTGGAGATATTGAACTTTTTCAAAAAATCCGATTTCTCATTAAACCAGCGAAGCGAAAAAGCAAGAAATCGTCAATTTCTGCTTAAAAACGCGAATTTACAAGCATTTATACGTTTTTGGCTCGCCAACTTAAAAACTACTGGAGATATTGAACTTTTTCAAAAAATCCGATTTCTCATTAAACCAGCGAAGCGAAAAAGCAAGAAATCGTCAATTTCTGCTTAAAAACGCGAATTTACAAGCATTTATACGTTTTTGGCTCGCCAACTTAAAAACTACTGGAGATATTGAACTTTTTTAAAAAATCCGATTTCCTCATTAAACCAGCGAAGCGAAAAAGCAAGAAATCGTCAATTTCTGCTTAAAAACGCGAATTTACAAGCATTTATACGTTTTTGGCTCGCCAACTTAAAAACTACTGGAGATATTGAACTTTTTCAAAAAATCCGATTTCTCATTAAACCAGCGAAGCGAAAAAGCAAGAAATCGTCAATTTCTGCTTAAAAACGCGAATTTACAAGCATTTATACGTTTTTGGCTCGCCAACTTAAAAACTACTGGAGATATTGAACTTTTTCAAAAAATCCGATTTCTCATTAAACCAGCGAAGCGAAAAAGCAAGAAATTGTCAATTTCTGCTTAAAAACGCGAATTTACAAGCATTTATACGTTTTTGGCTCGCCAACTTAAAAACTACTGGAGATATTGAACTTTTTCAAAAAATCCGATTTCTCATTAAACCAGCGAAGCGAAAAAGCAAGAAATCGTCAATTTCTGCTTAAAAACGCGAATTTACAAGCATTTATACGTTTTTGGCTCGCCAACTTAAAAACTACTGGAGATATTGAACTTTTTCAAAAAATCCGATTTCTCATTAAACCAGCGAAGCGAAAAAGCAAGAAATCGTCAATTTCTGTTTAAAAACGCGAATTTACAAGCATTTATACGTTTTTGGCTCGCCAACTTAAAAACTACTGGAGATATTAAACTTTTTCAAAAAATCCGATTTCTCATTAAACCACCGAAGCGAAAAAGCAAGAAATCGTCAATTTCTGCTTAAAAACGCGAATTTACAAGCATTTATACGTTTTTGGCTCGCCAACTTAAAAACTACTGGAGATATTGAACTTTTTCAAAAAATCCCATTTCTCATTAAACCAGCGAAGCGAAAAAGCAAGAAATCGTCAATTTCTGCTTAAAAACGCGAATTTACAAGCATTTATACGTTTTTGGCTCGCCAACTTAAAAACTACTGGAGATATTGAACTTTTTCAAAAAATCCGATTTCTCATTAAACCAGCGAAGCGAAAAAGCAAGAAATCATCAATTTCTGCTTAAAAACGCGAATTTACAAGCATTTATACGTTTTTGGCTCGCCAACTTAAAAACTACTGGAGATATTGAACTTTTTCAAAAAATCCGATTTCTCATTAAACCAGCGAAGCGAAAAAGCAAGAAATCGTCAATTTCTGCTTAAAAACGCGAATTCACAAGCATTTATACGTTTTTGGCTCGCCAACTTAAAAACTACTGGAGATATTGAATTTTTTTAAAAAATCCGATTTCTCATTAAACCAGCGAAGCGAAAAAGCAAGAAATCGTCAATTTCTGCTTAAAAACGCGAATTTCAAGCATTTATACGTTTTTGGCTCGCCAACTTAAAAACTACTGGAGATATTGAACTTTTTCAAAAAATCCGATTTCTCATTAAACCAGCGAAGCGAAACAGCAAGAAATCGTCAATTTCTGCTTAAAAACGCGAATTTACAAGCATTTATACGTTTTTGGCTCGCCAACTTAAAAACTACTGGAGATATTGAACTTTTTCAAAAAATCCGATTTCTCATTAAACCAGCGAAGCGAAAAAGCAAGAAATCGTCAATTTCTGCTTAAAAACGCGAATTTACAAGCATTTATACGTTTGTGGCTCGCCAACTTAAAAACTACTGGAGATATTGAACTTTTTCAAAAAATCCGATTTCTCATTAAACCAGCGAAGCGAAAAAGCAAGAAATCGTCAATTTCTGCTTAAAAACGCGAATTTACAAGCATTTATACGTTTTTGGCTCGCCAACTTAAAAACTACTGGAGATATTGAACTTTTTCAAAAATCCGATTTCTAATTAAACCAGCGAAGCGAAAAAGCAAGAAATCGTCAATTTCTGCTTAAAAACGCGAATTTACAAGCATTTATACGTTTTTGGCTCGCCAACTTAAAAACTACTGGAGATATTGAACTTTTTCAAAAAATCCGATTTTTCATTAAACCAGCGAAGCGAAAAAGCAAGAAATCGTCAATTTCTGCTTAAAAACGCGAATTTACAAGCATTTATACGTTTTTGGCTCGCCAACTTAAAAACTACTGGAGATATTGAACTTTTTCAAAAATCCGATTTCTCATTAAACCAGCGAAGCGAAAAAGCAAGAAATCGTCAATTTCTGCTTAAAAACGCGAATTTACAAGCATTTATACGTTTTTGGCTCGCCAACTTAAAAACTACTGGAGATATTGAACTTTTTCAAAAAATCCGATTTCTCATTAAACCAGCGAAGCGAAAGAGCAAGAAATCGTCAATTTCTGCTTAAAAACGCGAATTTACAAGCATTTATACGTTTTTGGCTCGCCAACTTAAAAACTACTAGAGATATTGAACTTTTTCATAAAATCCGATTTCTCATTAAACCAGCGAAGCGAAAAAGCAAGAAATCGTCAATTTCTGCTTAAAAACGCGAATTTACAAGCATTTATACGTTTTTTGCTCGCCAACTTAAAAACTACTGGAGATATTGAACTTTTTCAAAAATTCGATTTCTCATTAAACCAGCGAAGCGAAAAAGCAAGAAATCGTCAATTTCTGCTTAAAAACGCGAATTTACAAGCATTTATACGTTTTTGGCTTGCCAACTTAAAAACTACTGGAGATATTGAACTTTTTCAAAAAATCCGATTTCTCATTAAACCAGCGAAGCGAAAAGCAAGAAATCGTCAATTTCTGCTTAAAAACGCGAATTTACAAGCATTTATACGTTTTTGGCTCGCCAACTTAAAAACTACTGGAGATATTGAACTTTTCAAAAAATCCGATTTCTCATTAAACCAGCGAAGCGAAAAAGCAAGAAATCGTCAATTTCTGCTTAAAAACGCGAATTTACAAGCATTTATACGTTTTTGGCTCGCCAACTTAAAAACTACTGGAGATATTGAACTTTTTCAAAAAATCCGATTTCTCATTAAACCAGCGAAGCGAAAAAGCAAGAAATCGTCAATTTTTGCTTAAAAACGCAAATTTACAAGCATTTATACGTTTATGGCTCGCCAACTTAAAAACTACTGGAGATATTGAACTTTTTCAAAAAATCCGATTTTTCATTAAACCAGCGAAGCGAAAAAGCAAGAAATCGTCAATTTCTGCTTAAAAACGCGAATTTACAAGCATTTATACGTTTTTGGCTCGCCAACTTAAAAACTACTGGAGATATTGAACTTTTTCAAAAAATCCGATTTCTCATTAAACCAGCGAAGCGAAAAAGCAAGAAATCGTCAATTTCTGCTTAAAAACGCGAATTTACAAGCATTTATACGTTTTTGGCTCGCCAACTTAAAAACTACTGGAGATATTGAACTTTTTCAAAAAATCCGATTTTTCATTAAACCAGCGAAGCGAAAAAGCAAGAAATCGTCAATTTCTGCTTAAAAACGCGAATTTACAAGCATTTATACGTTTTTGGCTTGCCAACTTAAAAACTACTGGAGATATTGAACTTTTTCAAAAAATCCGATTTCTCATTAAACCAGCGAAGCGAAAAAGCAAGAAATCGTCAATTTCTGCTTAAAAACGCGAATTTACAAGCATTTATACGTTTTTGGCTCGCCAACTTAAAAACTACTGGAGATATTGAACTTTTTCAAAAAATCCGATTTCTCATTAAACCAGCGAAGCGAAAAAGCAAGAAATCGTCAATTTCTGCTTAAAAACGCGAATTTACAAGCATTTATACGTTTTTGGCTCGCCAACTTAAAAACTACTGGAGATATTGAACTTTTTCAAAAAATCCGATTTCTCATTAAACCAGCGAAGCGAAAAAGCAAGAAATCGTCAATTTTTGCTTAAAAACGCAAATTTACAAGCATTTATACGTTTATGGCTCGCCAACTTAAAAACTACTGGAGATATTGAACTTTTTCAAAAAATCCGATTTTTCATTAAACCAGCGAAGCGAAAAAGCAAGAAATCGTCAATTTCTGCTTAAAAACGCGAATTTACAAGCATTTATACGTTTTTGGCTCGCCAACTTAAAAACTACTGGAGATATTGAACTTTTTCAAAAAATCCGATTTCTCATTAAACCAGCGAAGCGAAAAAGCAAGAAATCGTCAATTTCTGCTTAAAAACGCGAATTTACAAGCATTTATACGTTTTTGGCTCGCCAACTTAAAAACTACTGGAGATATTGAACTTTTTCAAAAAATCCGATTTTTCATTAAACCAGCGAAGCGAAAAAGCAAGAAATCGTCAATTTCTGCTTAAAAACGCGAATTTACAAGCATTTATACGTTTTTGGCTCGCCAACTTAAAAACTACTGGAGATATTGAACTTTTTCAAAAAATCCGATTTCTCATTAAACCAGCGAAGCGAAAAAGCAAGAAATCGTCAATTTCTGCTTAAAAACGCGAATTTACAAGCATTTATACGTTTTTGGCTCGCCAACTTAAAAACTACTGGAGATATTGAACTTTTTCAAAAAATCCGATTTCTCATTAAACCAGCGAAGCGAAAAAGCAAGAAATCGTCAATTTCTGCTTAAAAACGCGAATTTACAAGCATTTATACGTTTTTGGCTCGCCAACTTAAAAACTACTGGAGATATTGAACTTTTTCAAAAAATCCGATTTCTCATTAAACCAGCGAAGCGAAAGAGCAAGAAATCGTCAATTTCTGCTTAAAAACGCGAATTTACAAGCATTTATACGTTTTTGGCTCGCCAACTTAAAAACTACTAGAGATATTGAACTTTTTCAAAAAATCCGATTTCTCATTAAACCAGCGAAGCGAAAAAGCAAGAAATCGTCAATTTCTGCTTAAAAACGCGAATTTACAAGCATTTATACGTTTTTGGCTCGCCAACTTAAAAACTACTGGAGATATTGAACTTTTTCAAAAAATCCGATTTCTCATTAAACCAGCGAAGCGAAAAAGCAAGAAATTGTCAATTTCTGTTTAAAAACGCGAATTTACAAGCATTTATACGTTTTTGGCTCGCCAACTTAAATACTACTGGAGATATTGAACTTTTTCAAAAAATCCGATTTCTCATTAAACCAGCGAAGCGAAAAAGCAAGAAATCGTCAATTTTTGCTTAAAAACGCGAATTTTCAAGCATTTATACGTGTTAGGCTCGCCAACTTAAAAACTACTGGAGATATTGAACTTTTTCAAAAAATCCGATTTCTCATTAAACCAGCGAAGCGAAAAAGCAAGAAATCGTCAATTTCTGCTTAAAAACGCGAATTTACAAGCTTTTATACGTTTTTGGCTCGCCAACTTAAAAACTACTGGAGATATTGAACTTTTTTAAAAAATCCGATTTCTCATTATACCAGCGAAGCGAAAAAGCAAGAAATTGTCAATTTCTGCTTAAAAACGCGAATTTACAAGCATTTATACGTTTTTGGCTCGCCAACTTAAAAACTACTGGAGATATTGAACTTTTTCAAAAAATCCGATTTCTCATTAAACCAGCGAAGCGAAAAAGCAAGAAATTGTCAATTTCTGCTTAAAAACGCGAATTTACAAGCATTTATACGTTTTTGGCTCGCCAACTTAAAAACTACTGGAGATATTGAACTTTTTCAAAAAATCCGATTTCTCATTAAACCAGCGAAGCGAAAAAGCAAGAAATCGTCAATTTCTGCTTAAAAACGCGAATTTACAAGCATATATACGTTTTTGGCTCGCCAACTTAAAAACTACTGGAGTTATTGAACTTTCTCAAAAAATCCGATTTCTCATTAAACCAGCGAAGCGAAAAAGCAAGAAATCGTCAATTTCTGCTTAAAAACGCGAATTTACAAGCATTTATACGTTTTTGGCTCGCCAACTTAAAAACTACTGGAGATATTAAACTTTTTCAAAAAATCCGATTTCTCATTAAACCAGCGAAGCGAAAAAGCAAGAAATCGTCAATTTCTGCTTAAAAACGCGAATTTACAAGCATTTATACGTTTTTGGCTTGCCAACTTAAAAACTACTGGAGATATTGAACTTTTTCAAAAAATTCGATTTCTCATTAAACCAGCGAAGCGAAAAAGCAAGAAATCGTCAATTTCTGCTTAAAAACGCGAATTTACAAGCATTTATACGTTTTTGGCTTGCCAACTTAAAAACTACTGGAGATATTGAACTTTTTCAAAAAATCCGATTTCTCATTAAACCAGCGAAGCGAAAAAGCAAGAAATCGTCAATTTCTGCTTAAAAACGCGAATTTACAAGCATTTATACGTTTTTGGCTCGCCAACTTAAAAACTACTGGAGATATTGAACTTTTTCAAAAAATCCGATTTCTCATTAAACCAGCGAAGCGAAAAAGCAAGAAATCGTCAATTTCTGCTTAAAAACGCGAATTTACAAGCATTTATACGTTTTTGGCTCGCCAACTTAAAAACTACTGGAGATATTGAACTTTTTCAAAAAATCCGATTTCTCATTAAACCAGCGAAGCGAAAAAGCAAGAAATCGTCAATTTCTGCTTAAAAACGCGAATTTACAAGCATTTATACGTTTTTGGCTCGCCAACTTAAAAACTACGGGAGATATTGAACTTTTTCAAAAAATCCGATTTCTCATTAAACCAGCGAAGCAAAAAAGCAAGAAATCGTCAATTTTTGCTTAAAAACGCGAATTTACAAGCATATATACGTTTTTGGCTCGCCAACTTAAAAACTACTGGAGTTATTGAACTTTTTCAAAAAATCCGATTTCTCATTAAACCAGCGAAGCGAAAAAGCAAGAAATCGTCAATTTCTGCTTAAAAACGCGAATTTACAAGCATATATACGTTTTTGGCTCGCCAACTTAAAAACTACTGGAGTTATTGAACTTTTTCAAAAAATCCGATTTCTCATTAAACCAGCGAAGCGAAAAAGCAAGAAATCGTCAATTTCTGCTTAAAAACGCGAATTTACAAGCATTTATACGTTTTCGGCTCACCAACTTAAAAACTACTGGAGATATTGTACTTTTTCAAAAAATCCGATTTCTCATTAAACCAGCGAAGCGAAAAAGCAAGAAATCGTCAATTTCTGCTTAAAAACGCGAATTTACAAGCATTTATACGTTTTTGGCTCGCCAACTTAAAAACTACTGGAGATATTGAACTTTTTCAAAAAATCCGATTTCTCATTAAACCAGCGAAGCGAAAAAGCAAGAAATCGTCAATTTCTGCTTAAAAACGCGAATTTACAAGCATTTATACCTTTTTGGCTTGCCAACTTAAAAACTACTGGAGATATTGAACTTTTTCAAAAAATCCGATTTCTCATTAAACCAGCGAAGCGAAAAAGCAAGAAATCGTCAATTTCTGCTTAAAAACGCGAATTTACAAGCATTTATACGTTTTTGGCTCGCCAACTTAAAAACTACTGGAGATATTGAACTTTTTCAAAAAATCCGATTTCTCATTAAACCAGCGAAGCGAAAAAGCAAGAAATCGTCAATTTCTGCTTAAAAACGCGAATTTACAAGCATTTATACGTTTTTGGCTCGCCAACTTAAAAACTACTGGAGATATTGAACTTTTTCAAAAAATCCGATTTTTCATTAAACCAGCGAAGCGAAAAAGCAAGAAATCGTCAATTTCTGCTTAAAAACGCGAATTTACAAGCATTTATACGTTTTTGGCTCGCCAACTTAAAAACTACTGGAGATATTGAACTTTTTCAAAAAATCCGATTTCTCATTAAACCAGCGAAGCGAAAAAGCAAGAAATCGTCAATTTCTGCTTAAAAACGCGAATTTACAAGCATTTATACGTTTTTGGCTCGAGAACTTAAAAACTACTGGAGATATTGAACTTTTTCAAAAAATCCGATTTCTCATTAAACCAGCGAAGCGAAAAAGCAAGAAATCGACAATTTCTGCTTAAAAACGCGAATTTACAAGCATTTATACGTTTTTGGCTCGCCAACTTAAAAACTACTGGAGATATTGAACTTTTTCAAAAAATCCGATTTCTCATTAAACCAGAGAAGCGAAAAAGCAAGAAATCGTCAATTTCTGCTTAAAAACGCGAATTTACAAGCATTTATACGTTTTTGGCTCGCCAACTTAAAAACTACTGGAGATATTGAACTTTTTCTAAAAATCCGATTTCTCATTAAACCAGCGAAGCGAAAAAGCAAGAAATCGTCAATTTCTGCTTAAAAACGCGAATTTGCAAGCATTTATACGTTTTTGGCTCGCCAACTTAAAAACTACTGGAGATATTGAACTTTTTCAAAAAATCCGATTTCTCATTAAACCAGCGAAGCGAAAAAGCAAGAAATCGTCAATTTCTGCTTAAAAACGCGAATTTAAAAGCATTTATACGTTTTTGGCTCGAAAACTTAAAAACTACTGGAGATATTGAACTTTTTCAAAAAATTATATTTCTCATTAAACCAGCGAAGCGAAAAAGCAAGAAATCGTCAATTTCTGCTTAAAAACGCGAATTTACAAGCATTTATACGTTTTTGGCTCGCCAACTTAAAAACTACTGGAGATATTGAACTTTTTCAAAAAATTCGATTTCTCATTAAACCGGCGAAGCGAAAAAGCAAGAAATCGTCAATTTCTGCTTAAAAACGCGAATTTACAAGCATTTATACGTTTTTGGCTCGCCAACTTAAAAACTACTGGAGATATTGAACTTTTTCAAAAAATCCGATTTTTCATTAAACCAGCGAAGCGAAAAAGCGAAAAAGCAAAAAATCGTCAATTTCTGCTTAAAAACGCGAATTTACAAGCATTTATACGTTTTTGGCTCGCCAACTTAAAAACTACTGGAGATATTGAACTTTTTCAAAAAATCCGATTTCTCATTAAACCAGCGAAGCGAAAAAGCAAGAAATCGTCAATTTCTGCTTAAAAACGCGAATTTACAAGCATTTATACGTTTTTGGCTCGCCAACTTAAAAACTACTGGAGATTTTGAACTTTTTCAAAAAATCCGATTTTTCATTAAACCAGCGAAGCGAAAAAGCAAGAAATCGTCAATTTCTGCTTAAAAACGCGAATTTACAAGCATTTATACGTTTTTGGCTCGCCAACTTAAAAACTACTGGAGATATTGAACTTTTTCAAAAAATCCGATTTCTCATTAAACCAGCGAAGCGAAAAAGCAAGAAATCGTCAATTTCTGCTTAAAAACGCGAATTTACAAGCATTTATACGTTTTTGGCTCGCCAACTTAAAAACTACTGGAGATATTGAACTTTTTCAAAAAATCCGATTTCTCATTAAACCAGCGAAGCGAAAAAGCAAGAAATCGTCAATTTCTGCTTAAAAACGCGAATTTACAAGCATTTATACGTTTTTGGCTCGCCAACTTAAAAACTACTGAAGATATTAAACTTTTTCAAAAAATCCGATTTCTCATTAAACCAGCGAAGCGAAAAAGCAAGAAATCGTCAATTACTGCTTAAAAACGCGAATTTACAAGCATTTATACGTTTTTGGCTCGCCAACTTAAAAACTACTGGGGTTATTGAACTTTTTCAAAAAATCCGATTTCTCATTAAACCAGCGAAGCGAAAAAGGAAGAAATCGTCAATTTCTGCTTAAAAACGCGAATTTACAAGCATTTATACGTTTTTGGCTCACCAACTTAAAAACTACTGGAGATATTGTACTTTTTCAAAAAATCCGATTTCTCATTAAACCAGCGAAGCGAAAAAGCAAGAAATCGTCAATTTCTGCTTAAAAACGCGAATTTACAAGCATTTATACGTTTTTGGCTCGCCAACTTAAAAACTACTGGAGATATTGAACTTTTTCAAAAAATCCGATTTCTCATTAAACCAGCGAAGCGAAAAAGCAAGAAATCGTCAATTTCTGCTTAAAAACGCGAATTTACAAGCATTTATACCTTTTTGGCTTGCCAACTTAAAAACTACTGGAGATATTGAACTTTTTCAAAAAATCCGATTTCTCATTAAACCAGCGAAGCGAAAAAGCAAGAAATCGTCAATTTCTGCTTAAAAACGCGAATTTACAAGCATTTATACGTTTTTGGCTCGCCAACCTAAAAACTACTGGAGATATTGAACTTTTTCAAAAAATCCGATTTCTCATTAAACCAGCGAAGCGAAAAAGCAAGAAATCGTCAATTTCTGCTTAAAAACGCGAATTTACAAGCATTTATACGTTTTTGGCTCGCCAACTTAAAAACTACTGGAGATATTGAACTTTTTCAAAAAATCCGATTTTTCATTAAACCAGCGAAGCGAAAAAGCAAGAAATCGTCAATTTCTGCTTAAAAACGCGAATTTACAAGCATTTATACGTTTTTGGCTCGCCAACTTAAAAACTACTGGAGATATTGAACTTTTTCAAAAAATCCGATTTCTCATTAAACCAGCGAAGCGAAAAAGCAAGAAATCGTCAATTTCTGCTTAAAAACGCGAATTTACAAGCATTTATACGTTTTTGGCTCGCCAACTTAAAAACTACTGGAGATATTGAACTTTTTCAAAAAATCCGATTTCTCATTAAACCAGCGAAGCGAAAAAGCAAGAAATCGTCAATTTCTGCTTAAAAACGCGAATTTACAAGCATTTATACGTTTTTGGCTCGCCAACTTAAAAACTACTGGAGATATTGAACTTTTTCAAAAAAATCCGATTTCTCATTAAACCAGAGAAGCGAAAAAGCAAGAAATCGTCAATTTCTGCTTAAAAACGCGAATTTACAAGCATTTATACGTTTTTGGCTCGCCAACTTAAAAACTACTGGAGATATTGAACTTTTTCAAAAAATCCGATTTCTCATTAAACCAGCGAAGCGAAAAAGCAAGAAATCGTCAATTTCTGCTTAAAAACGCGAATTTACAAGCATTTATACGTTTTTGGCTCGCCAACTTAAAAACTACTGGAGATATTGAACTTTTTCAAAAAATCCGATTTCTCATTAAACCAGCGAAGCGAAAAAGCAAGAAATCGTCAATTTCTGCTTAAAAACGCGAATTTACAAGCATTTATACGTTTTTGGCTCGCCAACTTAAAAACTACTGGAGATATTGAACTTTTTCAAAAAATCCGATTTCTCATTAAACCAGCGAAGCGAAAAAGCAAGAAATCGTCAATTTCTGCTTAAAAACGCGAATTTACAAGCATTTATACGTTTTTGGCTCGCCAACTTAAAAACTACTGGAGATATTGAACTTTTTCAAAAAATCCGATTTCTCATTAAACCGGCGAAGCGAAAAAGCAAGAAATCGTCAATTTCTGCTTAAAAACGCGAATTTACAAGCATTTATACGTTTTTGGCTCGCCAACTTAAAAACTACTGGAGATATTGAACTTTTTCAAAAAATCCGATTTTTCATTAAACCAGCGAAGCGAAAAAGCAAGAAATCGTCAATTTCTGCTTAAAAACGCGAATTTACAAGCATTTATACCTTTTTGGCTTGCCAACTTAAAAACTACTGGAGATATTGAACTTTTTCAAAAAATCCGATTTCTCATTAAACCAGCGAAGCGAAAAAGCAAGAAATCGTCAATTTCTGCTTAAAAACGCGAATTTACAAGCATTTATACGTTTTTGGCTCGCCAACCTAAAAACTACTGGAGATATTGAACTTTTTCAAAAAATCCGATTTCTCATTAAACCAGCGAAGCGAAAAAGCAAGAAATCGTCAATTTCTGCTTAAAAACGCGAATTTACAAGCATTTATACGTTTTTGGCTCGCCAACTTAAAAACTACTGGAGATATTGAACTTTTTCAAAAAATCCGATTTTTCATTAAACCAGCGAAGCGAAAAAGCAAGAAATCGTCAATTTCTGCTTAAAAGCGCGAATTTACAAGCATTTATACGTTTTTGGCTCGCCAACTTAAAAACTACTGGAGATATTGAACTTTTTCAAAAAATCCGATTTCTCATTAAACCAGCGAAGCGAAAAAGCAAGAAATCGTCAATTTCTGCTTAAAAACGCGAATTTACAAGCATTTATACGTTTTTGGCTCGCCAACTTAAAAACTACTGGAGATATTGAACTTTTTCAAAAAATCCGATTTCTCATTAAACCAGCGAAGCGAAAAAGCAAGAAATCGTCAATTTCTGCTTAAAAACGCGAATTTACAAGCATTTATACGTTTTTGGCTCGCCAACTTAAAAACTACTGGAGATATTGAACTTTTTCAAAAAAATCCGATTTCTCATTAAACCAGAGAAGCGAAAAAGCAAGAAATCGTCAATTTCTGCTTAAAAACGCGAATTTACAAGCATTTATACGTTTTTGGCTCGCCAACTTAAAAACTACTGGAGATATTGAACTTTTTCAAAAAATCCGATTTCTCATTAAACCAGCGAAGCGAAAAAGCAAGAAATCGTCAATTTCTGCTTAAAAACGCGAATTTACAAGCATTTATACGTTTTTGGCTCGCCAACTTAAAAACTACTGGAGATATTGAACTTTTTCAAAAAATCCGATTTCTCATTAAACCAGCGAAGCGAAAAAGCAAGAAATCGTCAATTTCTGCTTAAAAACGCGAATTTACAAGCATTTATACGTTTTTGGCTCGCCAACTTAAAAACTACTGGAGATATTGAACTTTTTCAAAAAATCCGATTTCTCATTAAACCAGCGAAGCGAAAAAGCAAGAAATCGTCAATTTCTGCTTAAAAACGCGAATTTACAAGCATTTATACGTTTTTGGCTCGCCAACTTAAAAACTACTGGAGATATTGAACTTTTTCAAAAAATCCGATTTCTCATTAAACCGGCGAAGCGAAAAAGCAAGAAATCGTCAATTTCTGCTTAAAAACGCGAATTTACAAGCATTTATACGTTTTTGGCTCGCCAACTTAAAAACTACTGGAGATATTGAACTTTTTCAAAAAATCCGATTTTTCATTAAACCAGCGAAGCGAAAAAGCAAGAAATCGTCAATTTCTGCTTAAAAACGCGAATTTACAAGCATTTATACGTTTTTGGCTCGCCAACTTAAAAACTACTGGAAATATTGAACTTTTTCAAAAAATCCGATTTCTCATTAAACCAGCGAAGCGAAAAAGCAAGAAATCGTCAATTTCTGCTTAAAAACGCGAATTTACAAGCATTTATACGTTTTTGGCTCGCCAACTTAAAAACTACTGGAGATTTTGAACTTTTTCAAAAAATCCGATTTTTCATTAAACCAGCGAAGCGAAAAAGCAAAAAATCGTCAATTTCTGCTTAAAAACGCGAATTTACAAGCATTTATACGTTTTTGGCTCGCCAACTTAAAAACTACTGGAGATATTGAACTTTTTCAAAAAATCCGATTTCTCATTAAACCAGCGAAGCGAAAAAGCAAGAAATCGTCAATTTCTGCTTAAAAACGCGAATTTACAAGCATTTATACGTTTTTGGCTCGCCAACTTAAAAACTACTGGAGATATTGAACTTTTTCAAAAAATCCGATTTCTCATTAAACCAGCGAAGCGAAAAAGCAAGAAATCGTCAATTTCTGCTTAAAAACGCTAATTTACAAGCATTTATACGTTTTTGGCTCGCCAACTTAAAAACTACTGAAGATATTAAACTTTTTCAAAAAATCCGATTTCTCATTAAACCAGCGAAGCGAAAAAGCAAGAAATCGTCAATTTCTGCTTAAAAACGCGAATTTACAAGCATTTATACGTTTTTGGCTCGCCAACTTAAAAACTACTGGAGATATTCAACTTTTTCAAAAAATCCGATTTCTCATTAAACCAGCGAAGCAAAAAAGCAAGAAATCGTCAATTTTTGCTTAAAAACGCGAATTTACAAGCATATATACGTTTTTGGCTCGCCAATTTAAAAACTACTGGAGTTATTGAACTTTTTCAAAAAATTCGATTTCTCATTAAACCAGCGAAGCGAAAAAGCAAGAAATCGTCAATTTCTGCTTAAAAACGCGAATTTACAAGCATATATACGTTTTTGGCTCGCCAACTTAAAAACTACTGGAGTTATTGAACTTTTTCAAAAAATCCGATTTCTCATTAAACCAGCGAAGCGAAAAAACAAGAAATCGTCAATTTCTGCTTAAAAACGCGAGTTTACAAGCATTTTTACGTTTTTGGCTTGCCAACTTAAAAACTACTGGAGATATTGTACTTTTTCAAAAAATCCGATTTCTCATTAAACCAGCGAAGCGAAAAAGCAAGAAATCGTCAATTTCTGCTTAAAAACGCGAATTTACAAGCATTTATACGTTTTTGGCTCGCCAACTTAAAAACTACTGGAGATATTGAACTTTTTCAAAAAATCCGATTTCTCATTAAACCAGCGAAGCGAAAAAGCAAGAAATCGTCAATTTCTGCTTAAAAACGCGAATTTACAAGCATTTATACGTTTTTGGCTCGCCAACTTAAAAACTACTGGAGATATTGAACTTTTTCAAAAAATCCGATTTTTCATTAAACCAGCGAAGCGAAAAAGCAAGAAATCGTCAATTTCTGCTTAAAAACGCGAATTTACAAGCATTTATACGTTTTTGGCTCGCCAACTTAAAAACTACTGGAGATATTGAACTTTTTCAAAAAATCCGATTTCTCATTAAACCAGCGAAGCGAAAAAGCAAGAAATCGTCAATTTCTGCTTAAAAACGCGAATTTACAAGCATTTATACGTTTTTGGCTCGCCAACTTAAAAACTACTGGAGATATTGAACTTTTTCAAAAAATCCGATTTCTCATTAAACCGGCGAAGCGAAAAAGCAAGAAATCGTCAATTTCTGCTTAAAAACGCGAATTTACAAGCATTTATACGTTTTTGGCTCGCCAACTTAAAAACTACTGGAGATATTGAACTTTTTCAAAAAATCCGATTTTTCATTAAACCAGCGAAGCGAAAAAGCAAGAAATCGTCAATTTCTGCTTAAAAACGCGAATTTACAAGCATTTATACGTTTTTGGCTCGCCAACTTAAAAACTACTGGAAATATTGAACTTTTTCAAAAAATCCGATTTCTCATTAAACCAGCGAAGCGAAAAAGCAAGAAATCGTCAATTTCTGCTTAAAAACGCGAATTTACAAGCATTTATACGTTTTTGGCTCGCCAACTTAAAAACTACTGGAGATTTTGAACTTTTTCAAAAAATCCGATTTTTCATTAAACCAGCGAAGCGAAAAAGCAAAAAATCGTCAATTTCTGCTTAAAAACGCGAATTTACAAGCATTTATACGTTTTTGGCTCGCCAACTTAAAAACTACTGGAGATATTGAACTTTTTCAAAAAATCCGATTTCTCATTAAACCAGCGAAGCGAAAAAGCAAGAAATCGTCAATTTCTGCTTAAAAACGCGAATTTACAAGCATTTATACGTTTTTGGCTCGCCAACTTAAAAACTACTGGGGATATTGAACTTTTTCAAAAAATCCGATTTCTCATTAAACCAGCGAAGCGAAAAAGCAAGAAATCGTCAATTTCTGCTTAAAAACGCTAATTTACAAGCATTTATACGTTTTTGGCTCGCCAACTTAAAAACTACTGAAGATATTAAACTTTTTCAAAAAATCCGATTTCTCATTAAACCAGCGAAGCGAAAAAGCAAGAAATCGTCAATTTCTGCTTAAAAACGCGAATTTACAAGCATTTATACGTTTTTGGCTCGCCAACTTAAAAACTACTGGAGATATTCAACTTTTTCAAAAAATCCGATTTCTCATTAAACCAGCGAAGCAAAAAAGCAAGAAATCGTCAATTTTTGCTTAAAAACGCGAATTTACAAGCATATATACGTTTTTGGCTCGCCAATTTAAAAACTACTGGAGTTATTGAACTTTTTCAAAAAATTCGATTTCTCATTAAACCAGCGAAGCGAAAAAGCAAGAAATCGTCAATTTCTGCTTAAAAACGCGAATTTACAAGCATATATACGTTTTTGGCTCGCCAACTTAAAAACTACTGGAGTTATTGAACTTTTTCAAAAAATCCGATTTCTCATTAAACCAGCGAAGCGAAAAAACAAGAAATCGTCAATTTCTGCTTAAAAACGCGAGTTTACAAGCATTTTTACGTTTTTGGCTTGCCAACTTAAAAACTACTGGAGATATTGTACTTTTTCAAAAAATCCGATTTCTCATTAAACCAGCGAAGCGAAAAAGCAAGAAATCGTCAATTTCTGCTTAAAAACGCGAATTTACAAGCATTTATACGTTTTTGGCTCGCCAACTTAAAAACTACTGGAGATATTGAACTTTTTCAAAAAATCCGATTTCTCATTAAACCAGCGAAGCGAAAAAGCAAGAAATCGTCAATTTCTGCTTAAAAACGCGAATTTACAAGCATTTATACGTTTTTGGCTCGCCAACTTAAAAACTACTGGAGATATTGAACTTTTTCAAAAAATCCGATTTTTCATTAAACCAGCGAAGCGAAAAAGCAAGAAATCGTCAATTTCTGCTTAAAAACGCGAATTTACAAGCATTTATACGTTTTTGGCTCGCCAACTTAAAAACTACTGGAGATATTGAACTTTTTCAAAAAATCCGATTTCTCATTAAACCAGCGAAGCGAAAAAGCAAGAAATCGTCAATTTCTGCTTAAAAACGCGAATTTACAAGCATTTATACGTTTTTGGCTCGCCAACTTAAAAACTACTGGAGATATTGAACTTTTTCAAAAAATCCGATTTCTCATTAAACCAGCGAAGCGAAAAAGCAAGAAATCGTCAATTTCTGCTTAAAAACGCGAATTTACAAGCATTTATACGTTTTTGGCTCGCCAACTTAAAAACTACTGGAGATATTGAACTTTTTCAAAAAATCCGATTTCTCATTAAACCAGGGAAGCGAAAAAGCAAGAAATCATCAATTTCTGCTTAAAAACGCGAATTTACAAGCATTTATACGTTTTTGGCTCGCCAACTTAAAAACTACTGGAGATATTGAACTTTTTCAAAAAATCCGATTTCTCATTAAACCAGCGAAGCGAAAAAGCAAGAAATCGTCAATTTCTGCTTAAAAACGCGAATTTACAAGCATTTATACGTTTTTGGCTCGCCAACTTAAAAACTACTGGAGATATTGAACTTTTTCAAAAAATCCGATTTCTCATTAAACCAGCGAAGCGAAAAAGCAAGAAATCGTCAATTTCTGCTTAAAAACGCGAATTTACAAGCATTTATACGTTTTTGGCTCGCCAACTTAAAAACTACTGGAGATATTGAACTTTTTCAAAAAATCCGATTTCTCATTAAACCAGCGAAGCGAAAAAGCAAGAAATCGTCAATTTCTGCTTAAAAACGCGAATTTACAAGCATTTATACGTTTTTGGCTCGCCAACTTAAAAACTACTGGAGATATTGAACTTTTTCAAAAAATCCGATTTCTCATTAAACCGGCGAAACGAAAAAGCAAGAAATCGTCAATTTCTGCTTAAAAACGCGAATTTACAAGCATTTATACGTTTTTGGCTCGCCAACTTAAAAACTATTGGAGATATTGAACTTTTTTTAAAAATCCAATTTTTCATTAAACCAGCGAAGCGAAAAAGCAAGAAATCGTCAATTTCTGCTTAAAAACGCGAATTTACAAGCATTTATACGTTTTTGGCTCGCCAACTTAAAAACTACTGGAGATATTAAACTTTTTCAAAAAATCCGATTTCTCATTAAACCAGCGAAGCGAAAAAGCAAGAAATCGTCAATTTCTGCTTAAAAACGCGAATTTACAAGCATTTATACGTTTTTGGCTCGCCAACTTAAAAACTACTGGAGATATTGAACTTTTTCAAAAAATCCGATTTATCATTAAACCAGCGAAGCGAAAAAGCAAGAAATCGTCAATTTCTGCTTAAAAACGCGAATTTACAAGCATTTATACGTTTTTGGCTTGCCAACTTAAAAACTACTGGAGATATTGAACTTTTTCAAAAAATCCGATTTCTCATTAAACCAGCGAAGCGAAAAAGCAAGAAATCGTCAATTTCTGCTTAAAAACGCGAATTTACAAGCATTTATACGTTTTTGGCTCGCCAACTTAAAAATTACTGGAGATATTGAACTTTTTCAAAAAATCCGATTTCTCATTAAACCAGCGAAGCGAAAAAGCAAGAAATCGTCAATTTCTGCTTAAAAACGCGAATTTACAAGCATTTATACGTTTTTGGCTCGCCAACTTAAAATCTACTGGAGATATTGAACTTTTTCAAAAAATCCGATTTTTCATTAAACCAGCGAAGCGAAAAAGCAAGAAATCGTCAATTTCTGCTTAAAAACGCAAATTTACAAGCATTTATACGTTTTTGGCTCGCCAACTTAAAAACTACTGAAGATATTGAACTTTTTCAAAAAATCCGATTTCTCATTAAACCAGCGATGCGAAAAAGCAAGAAATCGTCAATTTCTGCTTAAAAACGCGAATTTACAAGCATTTATACGTTTTTGGCTCGCCAACTTAAAAACTACTGGAGATATTGAACTTTTTCAAAAAATCCGATTTCTCATTAAACCAGCGAAGCGAAAAAGCAAGAAATCGTCAATTTCTGCTTAAAAACGCGAATTTACAAGCATTTATACGTTTTTGGCTCGCCAACTTAAAAACTACTGGAGATATTGAAATTTTTCAAAAAATCCGATTTCTCATTAAACCAGCGAAGCGAAAAAGCAAGAAATCGTCAATTTCTGCTTAAAAACGCGAATTTACAAGCATTTATACGTTTTTGGCTCGCCAACTTAAAAACTACTGGAGATATTAAACTTTTTCAAAAAATCCGATTTCTCATTAAACCAGCGAAGCGAAAAAGCAAGAAATCGTCAATTTCTGCTTAAAAACGCGAATTTACAAGCATTTATACGTTTTTGGCTCGCCAACTTAAAAACTACTGGAGATATTGAAATTTTTCAAAAAATCCGATTTCTCATTAAACCAGCGAAGCGAAAAAGCAAAAAACCGTCAATTTCTGCTTAAAAACGCGAATTTACAAGCATTTATACGATTTTGGCTCGCCAACTTAAAAACTACTGGAGATATTGAACTTTTTCAAAAAATCCGATTTCTCATTAAACCAGCGAAGCGAAAAAGCAAGAAATCGTCAATTTCTGCTTAAAAACGCGAATTTACAAGCATTTATACGTTTTTGGCTCGCCAACTTAAAAACTACTGGAGATATTGAACTTTTTCAAAAAATCCTATTTCTCATTAAACCAGCGAAGCGAAAAAGCAAGAAATCGTCAATTTCTGCTTAAAAACGCGAATTTACAAGCATTTATACGTTTTTGGCTCGCCAACTTAAAAACTACTAGAGATATTGAACTTTTTCAAAAAATCCGATTTCTCATTAAACCGGCGAAGCGAAAAAGCAAGAAATCGTCAATTTCTGCTTAAAAACGCGAATTTACAAGCATTTATACGTTTTTGGCTCGCCAACTTAAAAACTACTGGAGATATTGAACTTTTTCAAAAAATCCAATTTTTCATTAAACCAGCGAAGCGAAAAAGCAAGAAATCGTCAATTTCTGCTTAAAAACGCGAATTTACAAGCATTGTTACGTTATTTTTTTTTGCAGTTAGATTATTTTATTATTTTGTGTAAATTGTGGTATCTTCGAAATCGATATTATCGATTTTCGTTTGCCTCGATTGGCAATATTGCGTAGCGCTAGCGATGCGCATGTCCGAAGCGAACCGCTTGACTGGCGAAAAATACGCCCCCTGATTTCACGGTCATTTCATTACCTGAGCTCGCAGTATGTGTTTTGTTTCTTTGTCACGTTTTGGGAATTTTGAGATTTGAGCTATAGTTGAGCTATCTGTGACACGTCAATAGACGAATTTGAAGGAACTACACATCATTCAAAGTAAATAATTATATTTACACGCATATAGCGGATATTTTGAATACAGCAGCTATCGCAGAGGGGTTAAAATTCTTTAACCGTAAGTAACTTTTTCAGTCGCAATACCGACCTGTTATTCACAATTGTAATTGTATCGTATATATTTTTAGCTTCTTTTCCTGGGCATTCTTTTCCTGGGCATTCTTTTAATACGCAATTCTTTTACTACGCATTCTTTTCCTGCGCAATTCTTTTTACGCATTTGTTATACGTATACAACTAACGATATTTGATCGTATCTCGCACGTGGTCAAGTGGTCAAGGTCGATCAATTGGAATCACTCTGGATGATATTAGACGGCTTCAGGACGTAATTGGAAAGCCTATCGACACTTCTACTAACAATTGGGACTTTACTTCTACATGGAAATTTCGTCCAAACCTATTTTCCGGACAACGTCTTCAGCATCACTTTGGATCAAGCGAATGGGCACATGCTTTACATCAATACACATCGTAGACAGTATTTCATAAGTACAGATAAGTCCAATTATGTTATTGAGCTGAGATACGAAACAGATATATTGTATTTACGTTTTATTTGAGTATTAGTTTAGAATTTGCTATCGTATTTTTGAAGTTAAGATTTAGTATCGAATTTTGTCGCGAGATATTTATGTTCGTAAGTTCATTAGTTGTTTATTTGTACTATATTTATTTAGTATAACTTGTGTACTGATCATATTAAGTTATAGTTGAGTATTGAAGCTCTTATATTACTGTGTAATTTGGTTTAGTGATTCATAAGAGATTTTTATAATATGAATTACTAATTCATTTATCGTTTTGATTGTTTATATTATTGTTGCTATCATCTGATGTTAATCTACGAAATATTATTCAGTATCTGCTTATATATATACTGATCAATTCACTGTCGTCATCTCATATATTTCCGAGTGGAAATATTATGTTTATATATTAATGTAAAGATCGTTTTACTGCGTTTTGAAAGATTTGTAAACTCGATTTCCACGGCTACTCGATTCCTTGTGCACAACGATTCGCGATTCGTGTTTGAACGAGATTTAGTATTACTATCGCGAGATTTACGTACGCTGATAAACCGACTCTACCAACTAATTATTTTGAGATAAATTGTACGATATATATAAGTATAGTGTAGATTCAGCTTTGATACGATTTCTTAGAGATTTTATGTTTAATCTATTATTCCTAGTACTTTTTGGCAAATATATTTAAGATTTAGTATAGCTTTGACTTTAATAAGATTTATGAAATAATATTTATTTGTTATAATCATTCTGCTTATTTATAGTAACTTTTAATATATATATATATATCAGATTTAAATAAAGTTGTTAAATATTTAGTTAGAGATATTGTCTTTTGTTAGCACTTCCCTGATAAGTTTTGCGATCACTATCCAACGTGGTTAATTAGCCCAACGTGATTAATTTAATTAAGGTACCTGATAAGATGGCGCCCAACGTGTTTAAACTTGTTTGTAAGTGTTAATAATTGATAAATCTAGCGCATAACGTGTTTCAACGTGTTTAAACTTGTTTGTAATTGATAATAATTGATAAATCTGGCGCGCAACGTGTTTAAAAGTGTTTATAATGATAATATTTGGTAATATAGCGTTGATAAAGACTAGAGCCCAACGTTGTTAATTAAATTGAGATTCGTGATTTTATAACTTCACGTGATAGATTTATTACCGTTCTTTTGTAATTTGTTTGTGGGGGGAGGGAAATATAGATAATATATTATCACTTTAGGACTATCGTTAGTTCTAATATTTGTAATAATTGATTTTTGTTTTGAATTAGTGGAGTTTCGTTATTTCGTTTTATCGTTAGAGTACCGCTATCGTTAGGTATAGTTAGTTTTATTTTTAGTTAGGATTAGGATTGTTTTGTTTTGTTAATGGTAAACTCATTAGGAATTATGGAATCCCGATTGGATGTAAATCGGTTAAGCCAGGACGAACTCGCATACGAATTGGCCATACGTGGTATCACGGGATTAACAGATATCGACACTAGACGCAAAACACTTCGACGGTTACTTAAGGGTGAAAAAACAAACACATCTTTTACTTGGCCGACACATCCATACACTTTTGATGATGACCTAAAAGCATGTCAAAAGTCAATAACAGAACTAGAGAAACTAGTAAGCGAATTTAACGACACGGTCTCCTCATCTGCATATCTTAAAATCGCAAATAAAACTGCCCATTTATTTGGAAGACTAAACCGCATGCTTTGGCAAACTGATGCTGAAAATGCCTCACGCTCCAATCTTATTGCATCACTACTTTCCGCTTGGAGTGACACGAAACGTAAAGCTAAAATGTTTGCACGTTCCTCTACTGCTCACACTATTACAGAGCTGGATATGAATACGGACGAGTTAAATGATTCGTCGGATGCTGAATCAGAGATCGCTGTACATCACACCACTACGAGATCGAACATACCCATACCGAAAGTTAAGACTGTTCCACCGTCGCTTTGGAATTTAAAATTTACAGGTAATCCAAAAGAGATTTCATTAACTGCTTTTTTAAGTCGTGTTGAAGAACTTCGCATTGCTCGTAATGTAGATAAAGCACAACTTTTCGCCTCAAGTATCGATCTGTTGTCGGATAAAGCTTTAATTTGGTTCCGAGCAAACCGCCATTTATTACATGACTGGGATACATTAGTTGAGAAATTAAGAGAAGTATTCCTACCGCCTGATTACGATGAAAGATTATTTGACGAAATTAAAAACCGCACACAATCTGATGACGAGTCAATGGATATATATGTCGCAATATTACAAACGATGTTTAGTCGCTTAAGTCAGAAAGTATCTGATACAGTACAACTAAGGATAATTCTGAGAAACATCAATCCATTCTATCAACATCATCTTGGATTAGTAGACATCGAATCTACCGAACATCTACTGAAATTAAGTCGCCGCCTCGAACATCGCCGCATAGCGATTAATTCTTTTACGCCACCAACACGAAATAATCGTACACTTGAGCCCGATTTGGCTTATGTATCCACTCAAGCATCGACGCTTCAGATTTCTAGTATCGAATGCTGGAATTGTAAAGAAAAAGGTCATCGTTCGCGCGATTGTCAGAAACAACGTACACGTCACTGTTTTAGATGTGGAAAACCTAACGTTACTGTTCGTTCTTGCATGAACTGCAATCCGGGAAACGGAACGCCCAGGCTATAGAAGATCGGTTATTGCCTGACTCGTTAAATCCGATCCTTGATTTTGTACTTTCGCATGTCACAGGTGATGAACGACCATACCTAACTGTTCGTGTTCTAGGTCGAGACGTACAAGGATTATTGGATACTGGAGCCTCTCGCACTATCATTGGTGATAAAGGCTGGAAATTTTTCAAGAATCTTGGATTCCATTTAGACGGATCACAATCCATCAGCTGTAAAGTTGCTAACGGTCAGTCACATCTAGGCCTTGGTACAATTACTATTCCCATATCGCTAGAAGACAGAACAAAGTTTATAGAAGTTTTAGTAGTTCCTGAACTACCGCATTTTCTTATCTTTGGAGTCGATTTCTTTAAATTGATGGGATTAGTTCCGAATTTACGATCCGGAGAATGGCATTTCAATCACGCCGATTCAAACAGCATCGATATTATCCAATCACGTAAAGAACTTACCTGCGACCAAGAAGCTACACTTAGACACACCGTCGAATCAGCTTTCGAACAAATGGGAGACAAACTCGGCTGTGCTCAGTATGTAGAACACCAGATAACGACAACGCATTCGCCGATTAAACAGCGATATTATCCCATTTCGCCCGCTATGCAAGCGCATGTGGATAAAGAATTGAATTATATGCTGGAACAAGGAATTGTCGAACCCAGTAAGAGCGCCTGGTCTTCACCAATTATTTTAGTCCCAAAGAAGGATGGTACCCATCGCTTTTGTGTGGATTATCGTCAACTAAATGCCGCTTCAGATAAAGATGCGTATCCATTGCCGTATATATCGAAGACACTGGACAAACTTCGTGATGCACGTTTTCTTTCGTCACTTGACATTAAATCAGCATATTGGCAAATTCCTGTTGCTGAGAACTCCATGGAGTACACTGCCTTTACCGTACCTAATAGAGGACTTTTTCATTTTCGCCGTTTACCCTTTGGATTACATGGCGCACCGGCCACCTGGCAACGATTTATAGATCGCGTTCTTTCTCATTTAGAACCGTATGTATTTATGTATCTCGACGATATCATCATAGTAACGAACACGTTTGACAAACATATTGAAGTTTTACAAGAAGTATTTCGACGTCTGATAGAAGCTGGACTTACTATAAGCCGAGAAAAATGTTATTTCTGCGTTCCCGAACTCAAATATCTTGGTTACGTCGTGAATAAAGATGGATTGCATGTCGACCCTGACAAAGTATCTGCTATTTTGCGTATACCCGCACCTAAAAGCGTTTCCAAAGTCAGAAGAATAATGGGAATGGCATCATATTACCGTCGATTCATACCAAACTTCTCAACTATAATAGCTCCGTTGTCTAAACTATTACGGAAGAATACCAAGTTCGAATGGAACGATGAATGTAAGAAAGCATGGGAAGCTATGAAGAACCATCTGATTACGTCACCCGTATTGTCATGTCCTGACTTCAGCTTGCCTTTCTCGATACAAACTGATGCATCAGCTTATGGTATTGGCGCAGTACTAACACAAACTTGCGAAAGCACCGAGAAGGTTATTGCGTATATCAGCCGCTCTTTGACGCGATTAGAGAGAATATATTCCACTACGGAACGAGAATGCTTAGCTGTATTATGGGCTATCGAAAAATTACGTCCTTATATCGAAGGTACGAAATTTACGGTCATAACGGACCACCATTCGCTTCTATGGCTACATCGATTAAAGGATCCAACTGGTCGTCTTGCCCGATGGGCTATACGTCTTCAGCAATACGATTTTACCGTAATTCATCGCAAAGGTAAAGAACATACAGTGCCCGACGCATTGTCTCGCAGCGTTCCAATTATAGACACTGTTGATGCTTCTGCACCAACTCAAACCTCGACAGACAAATGGTATAACCGAATGTTGCAAAACGTTTGCAGTCATCCAGATAAATTCTCTAACTGGCGTATTGATCGTGATAAACTATATCGTTATACAACGTCTGAGTATCCTGATTTAGCTACTGAAGAAGATTTTTGGAAACTAGTCGTCCCAACCGAGAGACGCAAAGATTTAATATATAAAGCACATGATGAACCTACCGCTGGACATACAGGAGTTCAGAAAACTTATAAACGCTTAGCTATTAAGTATTATTGGCCTAAGATGAGAGCCGACGTGGCTCGTTATATACGTCATTGTCGAACTTGTATTCAAGTTAAACCTGAAAGGAAGAAGACTGCTGGTCTTATGGCAGCTAGATATGTTGTAGATAGACCTTGGAAAACGATTTGCACCGATATTATGGGACCATTGCCAAAAAGTGTTTCTGGGCATCAATATATTTTAGCTGTTGTTGATTATTTTAGTAAATTTGTGATGTTATTTCCTCTTCGTAACGCTACTACTTCCGCTATCACTAAATGTTTATTGAATGATGTTATTTTGTTATTTGGAGCACCTGATCATATTATTTGTGATAATGGTACTCAGTTTAAAAGCCATGCTTTTCGTCAAATGGCTTCTGATTTTTCGATCCGTATCGCATATACCGCATTGTATCACCCTCAAGCAAATCCCACTGAGAGAGTGAATGGTACAATCAAGCAAATGTTACGTTCTTTTGTAGGTGAGAACCACCGTACTTGGGATAAGCATTTATCGCACATCGCATGCGCTATCCGCACGTCAGTACACGAAGCACATAAACTGACGCCGTATTTTGTTAATTTTGGTCGTGAGATTAAAATGCCTGAGTCGATCGCTTCGCCAGTAGAGCCGACAGATATTCAGATTGCTGAACCAACTTCTACAGCTTCTCGACAAGAAGGATTCAAAAAGATCTATCGTGACGTACGTGAACGATTGATGACAGCTTCTTCAACGTCTAAGCGAAAATATGATCTCCGTCGACGCTCAGTTGAATATTCTCCGAATCAGATTGTTTGGCGCAAGAACTATGGGTTATCTGACAAGGCTGCGTACTATAGTGCTAAGTTGGCACCTAGGTATATTGGTCCATTGATCATTCATAAAAAGCTATCACCATGGACGTATGAATTAAAGGATAATACTGGAAAGTTATGCGGAACTTGGCATGCAAAGGATCTTAAACCAGACCCAGTAGATTGCTGTGGGGAGGTTTTAGTTTAGTGGGAGGGGAATCTGTTACGTTATTTTTTTTTGCAGTTAGATTATTTTATTATTTTGTGTAAATTGTGGTATCTTCGAAATCGATATTATCGATTTTCGTTTGCCTCGATTGGCAATATTGCGTAGCGCTAGCGATGCGCATGTCCGAAGCGAACCGCTTGACTGGCGAAAAATACGCCCCCTGATTTCACGGTCATTTCATTACCTGAGCTCGCAGTATGTGTTTTGTTTCTTTGTCACGTTTTGGGAATTTTGAGATTTGAGCTATAGTTGAGCTATCTGTGACACGTCAATAGACGAATTTGAAGGAACTACACATCATTCAAAGTAAATAATTATATTTACACGCATATAGCGGATATTTTGAATACAGCAGCTATCGCAGAGGGGTTAAAATTCTTTAACCGTAAGTAACTTTTTCAGTCGCAATACCGACCTGTTATTCACAATTGTAATTGTATCGTATATATTTTTAGCTTCTTTTCCTGGGCATTCTTTTCCTGGGCATTCTTTTAATACGCAATTCTTTTACTACGCATTCTTTTCCTGCGCAATTCTTTTTACGCATTTGTTATACGTATACAACTAACGATATTTGATCGTATCTCGCACGTGGTCAAGTGGTCAAGGTCGATCAATTGGAATCACTCTGGATGATATTAGACGGCTTCAGGACGTAATTGGAAAGCCTATCGACACTTCTACTAACAATTGGGACTTTACTTCTACATGGAAATTTCGTCCAAACCTATTTTCCGGACAACGTCTTCAGCATCACTTTGGATCAAGCGAATGGGCACATGCTTTACATCAATACACATCGTAGACAGTATTTCATAAGTACAGATAAGTCCAATTATGTTATTGAGCTGAGATACGAAACAGATATATTGTATTTACGTTTTATTTGAGTATTAGTTTAGAATTTGCTATCGTATTTTTGAAGTTAAGATTTAGTATCGAATTTTGTCGCGAGATATTTATGTTCGTAAGTTCATTAGTTGTTTATTTGTACTATATTTATTTAGTATAACTTGTGTACTGATCATATTAAGTTATAGTTGAGTATTGAAGCTCTTATATTACTGTGTAATTTGGTTTAGTGATTCATAAGAGATTTTTATAATATGAATTACTAATTCATTTATCGTTTTGATTGTTTATATTATTGTTGCTATCATCTGATGTTAATCTACGAAATATTATTCAGTATCTGCTTATATATATACTGATCAATTCACTGTCGTCATCTCATATATTTCCGAGTGGAAATATTATGTTTATATATTAATGTAAAGATCGTTTTACTGCGTTTTGAAAGATTTGTAAACTCGATTTCCACGGCTACTCGATTCCTTGTGCACAACGATTCGCGATTCGTGTTTGAACGAGAATTAGTATTACTATCGCGAGATTTACGTACGCTGATAAACCGACTCTACCAACTAATTATTTTGAGATAAATTGTACGATATATATAAGTATAGTGTAGATTCAGCTTTGATACGATTTCTTAGAGATTTTATGTTTAATCTATTATTCCTAGTACTTTTTGGCAAATATATTTAAGATTTAGTATAGCTTTGACTTTAATAAGATTTATGAAATAATATTTATTTGTTATAATCATTCTGCTTATTTATAGTAACTTTTAATATATATATATCAGATTTAAATAAAGTTGTTAAATATTTAGTTAGAGATATTGTCTTTTGTTAGCACTTTCCTGATAAGTTTTGCGATCACTATCCATCGTGGATTTATTAGTAGTACCGTTTCATTCTGTGGTATTGGTGTTTTCCTGGAGGTTTTCGTTCGGATATGTTGGCGCCCTAATTTACCGGAAAGTTAAGTATTAGCAGTTCGCCCACCCCCACGCCCCTCGTGGTACTGACTGCCTGGCCCTTCAGGATAAACGTGTGAAGTTTATATATCCGACAGCAACTTGGTGGCTTGCTGAGATCACGCCAATTTAGTTTTGTTTTTTTGAAATTTATAATTTTTAGTTTTTTTATTAAGTTCAATTTTAGCGTGATAGCATTTATACGTTTTTGGCTCGCCAACTTAAAAACTACTGGAGATATTGAACTTTTTCAAAAAATCCGATTTCTCATTAAACCAGCGAAGCGAAAAAGCAAGAAATCGTCCATTTCTGCTTAAAAACGCGAATTTACAAGCATTTATACGTTTTTGGCTCGCCAACTTAAAAACTACTGGAGATATTGAACTTTTTCAAAAAATCCGATTTCTCATTAAACCAGCGAAGCGAAAAAGCAAGAAATCGTCAATTTCTGCTTAAAAACGCGAATTTACAAGCATTTATACGTTTTTGGCTCGCCAACTTAAAAACTACTGGAGATATTGAGCTTTTTCAAAAAATCCGATTTCTCATTAAACCAGCGAAGCGAAAAAGCAAGAAATCGTCAATTTCTGCTTAAAAACGCGAATTTACAAGCATTTATACGTTTTTGGATCGCCAACTTAAAAACTACTGGAGATATTGAACTTTTTCAAAAAATCCGATTTATCATTAAACCAGCGAAGCGAAAAAGCAAGAAATCGTCAATTTCTGCTTAAAAACGCGAATTTACAAGCATTTATACGTTTTTGGCTTGCCAACTTAAAAACTACTGGAGATATTGAACTTTTTCAAAAAATCCGATTTCTCATTAAACCAGCGAAGCGAAAAAGCAAGAAATCGTCAATTTCTGCTTAAAAACGCGAATTTACAAGCATTTATACGTTTTTGGCTCGCCAACTTAAAAATTACTGGAGATATTGAACTTTTTCAAAAAATCCGATTTCTCATTAAACCAGCGAAGCGTAAAAGCAAGAAATCGTCAATTTCTGCTTAAAAACGCGAATTTACAAGCATTTATACGTTTTTGGCTCGTCAACTTAAAAACTACTGGAGATATTGAGCTTTTTCAAAAAATCCGATTTCTCATTAAACCAGCGAAGCGAAAAAGCAAGAAATCGTCAATTTCTGCTTAAAAACGCGAATTTACAAGCATTTATACGTTTTTGGCTCGCCAACTTAAAAACTACTGGAGATATTGAACTTTTTCAAAAAATCCGATTTATCATTAAACCAGCGAAGCGAAAAAGCAAGAAATCGTCAATTTCTGCTTAAAAACGCGAATTTACAAGCATTTATACGTTTTTGGCTTGCCAACTTAAAAACTACTGGAGATATTGAACTTTTTCAAAAAATCCGATTTCTCATTAAACCAGCGAAGCGAAAAAGCAAGAAATCGTCAATTTCTGCTTAAAAACGCGAATTTACAAGCATTTATACGTTTTTGGCTCGCCAACTTAAAAATTACTGGAGATATTGAACTTTTTCAAAAAATCCGATTTCTCATTAAACCAGCGAAGCGAAAAAGCAAGAAATCGTCAATTTCTGCTTAAAAACGCGAATTTACAAGCATTTATACGTTTTTGGCTCGCCAACTTAAAAACTACTGAAGATATTGAACTTTTTCAAAAAATCCGATTTCTCATTAAACCAGCGAAGCGAAAAAGCAAGAAATCGTCAATTTCTGCTTAAAAACGCGAATTTACAAGCATTTATACGTTTTTGGCTCGCCAACTTAAAAGCTACTGTAGATATTGAACTTTATCAAAAAATCCGATTTCTCATTAAACCAGCGAAGCGAAAAAGCAAGAAATTGTCAATTTCTGCTTAAAAACGCGAATTTACAAGCATTTATACGTTTTTGGCTCGCCAACTTAAAAACTACTGGAGATATTGAACTTTTTCAAAAAATACGATTTCTCATTAAACCAGCGAAGCGAAAAAGCAAGAAATCGTCAATTTCTGCTTAAAAACGCGAATTTACAAGCATTTATACGTTTTTGGCTCGCCAACTTAAAAACTACTGGAGATATTGAACTTTTTCAAAAAATCCGATTTCTCATTAAACCATCGAAGCGAAAAAGCAAGAAATCGTCAATTTCTGCTTAAAAACGCGAATTTACAAGCATTTATACGTTTCTGGCTCGCCAACTTAAAAACTACTGGAGATATTGAACTTTTTCAAAAAATCCGATTTCTCATTAAACCAGCGAAGCGAAAAAGCAAGAAATCGTCAATTTCTGCTTAAAAACGCGAATTTACAAGCATTTATATGTTTTTGGCTTCCAACTTAAAAACTACTGAAGATATTGAACTTTTTCAAAAAATCCGATTTCTCATTAAACCTGCGAAGCGAAAAAGCAAGAAATCGTCAATTTCTGTTTAAAAACGCGAATTTACAAGCATTTATACGTTTTTGGCTCGCCAACTTAAAAACTACTGGAGATATTGAACTTTTTCAAAAAATCCGATTTCTCATTAAACCAGCGAAGCAAAAAAGCAAGAAATCGTCAATTTCTGCTTAAAAACGCGAATTTACAAGCATATACAGTCGATTCCGCTTAATTGGGACACCGCTTAATTGGGACAGCCGCTTATTTGGGACAAATCTCAAAGAACAGAAACCAAACCAAGGAACCAACAGTAAATTTACATGTTTAATTGGGACAACATTCCGCTTAATTGGGACAGTAAATTTAAGATCACAGTATATATTATGTTACAAATATGTATTCACAAGAAAAAATATTTACAAAAAATTTAATATGATACGCTTCATATCTTTTTGATTCACAACATGGAAAATTATATTTAAAAAACTAGCAAATATGTATCAATTAATTACATTAGTATCGCGCGCTGTGAACTTTTTTCCCAACACATTCATTCACGTATGAAGTACGGACCCACGCGCGCTCAAACGTTAATGTTTACTCTCGCGTCGGCGTGGCTAGGCACCGGTCATTAAAGCTGTGAGAGTCTACCCTGCTGTCTCAATCGTTACGTATTCAGTTATGATTCAGTTACCAATACACCTCGCGCGTGGAAGGTTCGTTAAACTTACATTTTGTCGATTTTATTTAAAAAAAATTTACTCTTGCCAAGATGCCAAGAAGTGATATGACAGTTTCTAGTAAAATTGCTTTGCTGGATAAGTGTAGAAGTGAAATGTTTCAAAAACAAAAGACAGACTACACTTGACACATTTTTGAATTAAATTAAAAATGTATGTATTTATTTATTATTTTATTTTGGAATTTATTATTATTTTTTCTTAAAAGTTTATATTTTTTTGGTTATATGTAGTTTATAGTTTTTTCCAAGAATTTATAAAATAAAATTATTGAAAGAAAAATATGAATTGCTTAATTTTTTGTAAAATTCGGTTAATTGGGACAGCCGCTTAATTGGGACAAAATGCCCTAGTCCCGATGTGTCCCAATTAAGCGGAATCGACTGTATACGATTTTGGCTCGCCAACTTAAAAACTACTGGAGTTATTGAAATTTTTCAAAAAATCCGATTTCTCATTAAACCAGCGAAGCGAAAAAGCAAGAAATCGTCAATTTCTGCTTAAAAACGCGAATTTACAAGCATTTATACGTTTTTGGCTCGCCAACTTAAAAACTACTGGAGATATTGAACTTTTTCAAAAACTCCGATTTCTCATTAAACCAGCGAAGCGAAAAAGCAAGAAATCGTCAATTTCTGCTTAAAAACGCGAATTTACAAGCATTTATATGTTTTTGGCTCGCCAACTTAAAAACTCCTGGAGATATTGAACTTTTTCAAAAAATCCGATTTCTCATTAAACCAGCGAAGCGGAAAAGCAAGAAATCGTCAATTTCTGCTTAAAAACGCGAATTTACAAGCATTTATACGTTTTTGGCTCGCCAACTTAAAAACTACTGGAGATATTGAACTTTTTCAAAAAATCCGATTTTTCATTAAACCAGCGAAGCGAAAAAGCAAGAAATCGTCAATTTCTGCTTAAAAACGCAAATTTACAAGCATTTATACGTTTTTGGCTCGCCAACCTAAAAACTACTGAAGATATTGAACTTTTTCAAAAAATCCGATTTCTCATTAAACCAGCGAAGCGAAAAAGCAAGAAATCGTCAATTTCTGCTTAAAAACGCGAATTTACAAGCATTTATACGTTTTTGGCTCGCCAACTTAAAAGCTACTGGAGATATTGAACTTTATCAAAAAATCCGATTTCTCATTAAACCAGCGAAGCGAAAAAGCAAGAAATCGTCAATTTCTGCTTAAAAACGCGAATTTACAAACATTTATACGTTTTTGGCTCGCCAACTTAAAAACTACTGGAGATATTGAACTTTTTCAAAAAATCCGATTTCTCATTAAACCAGCGAAGCGAAAAAGCAAGAAATCGTCAATTTCTGCTTAAAAACGCGAATTTACAAGCATTTATACGTTTTTGGCTCGCCAACTTAAAAACTACTGGAGATATTGAACTTTTTCAAAAAATCCGATTTCTCATTAAACCAGCGAAGCGCAAAAGCAAGAAATCGTCAATTTCTGCTTAAAAACGCGAATTTACAAGCATTTATACGTTTTTGGCTCGCCAACTTAAAAACTACTGGAGATATTGAACTTTTTCAAAAAATCCGATTTCTCATTAAACCAGCGAAGCGAAAAAGCAAGAAATCGTCAATTTCTGCTTAAAAACGCGAATTTACAAGCATTTATATGTTTTTGGCTCGCCAACTTAAAAACTACTGGAGATATTGAACTTTTTCAAAAAATCCGATTTCTCATTAAACCAGCGAAGCGAAAAAGCAAGAAATCGTCAATTTCTGCTTAAAAAGGCGAATTTACAAGCATATATACGTTTTTGGCTCACCAACTTAAAAACTACTGGAGTTATTGAAATTTTCCAAAAATCCGATTTCTCATTAAACCAGCGAAGCGAAAAAGCAAGAAATCATCAATTTCTGCTTAAAAACGCGAATTTACAAGCATATATACGTTTTTGGCTCGCCAACTTAAAAACTAATGGAGTTATTGAACTTTTTCAAAAAATCCGATTTCTCATTAAACCAGCGAAGCGAAAAAGCAAGAAATCATCAATTTCTGCTTAAAAACGCGAATTTACAAGCATTTATACGTTTTTGGCTCGCCAACTTAAAAACTACTGGAGATATTGAGCTTTTTCAAAAAATCCGATTTCTCATTAAACCAGCGAAGCGAAAAAGCAAGAAATCGTCAATTTCTGCTTAAAAACGCGAATTTACAAGCATTTATACGTTTTTGGCTCGCCAACTTAAAAACTACTGGAGATATTAAACTTTTTCAAAAAATCCGATTTCTCATTAAACCAGCGAAGCGAAAAAGCAAGAAATCGTCAATTTCTGCTTAAAAACGCGAATTTACAACCAATTATACGTTTTTGGCTCTCCAACTTAAAAACTACTGGAGATATTGAACTGTTTCAAAAAATCCGATTTCTCATTAAACCAGCGAAGCGAAAAAGCAAGAAATCGTCAATTTTTGCTTAAAAACGCGAATTTACAAGCATTTATACGTTTTTGGCTCGCCAACTTAAAAACTACTGGAGATATTGAACTTTTTCAAAAAATCCGATTTATCATTAAACCAGCGAAGCGAAAAAGCAAGAAATCGTCAATTTCTGCTTAAAAACGCGAATTTACAAGCATTTATACGTTTTTGGCTTGCCAACTTAAAAACTACTGGAGATATTGAACTTTTTCAAAAAATCCGATTTCTCATTAAACCAGCGAAGCGAAAAAGCAAGAAATCGTCAATTTCTGCTTAAAAACGCGAATTTACAAGCATTTATACGTTTTTGGCTCGCCAACTTAAAAATTACTGGAGATATTGAGCTTTTTCAAAAAATCCGATTTCTCATTAAACCAGCGAAGCGAAAAAGCAAGAAATCGTCAATTTCTGCTTAAAAATGCGAATTTGCAAGCATTTATACGTTTTTGGCTCGCCAACTTAAAAACTACTGGAGATATTGAACTTTTTCAAAAAATCCGATTTATCATTAAACCAGCGAAGCGAAAAAGCAAGAAATCGTCAATTTCTGCTTAAAAACGCGAATTTACAAGCATTTATACGTTTTTGGCTTGCCAACTTAAAAACTACTGGAGATATTGAACTTTTTCAAAAAATCCGATTTCTCATTAAACCAGCGAAGCGAAAAAGCAAGAAATCGTCAATTTCTGCTTAAAAACGCGAATTTACAAGCATTTATACGTTTTTGGCTCGCCAACTTAAAAATTACTGGAGATATTGAACTTTTTCAAAAAATCCGATTTCTCATTAAACCAGCGAAGCGAAAAAGCAAGAAATCGTCAATTTCTGCTTAAAAACGCGAATTTACAAGCATTTATACGTTTTTGGCTCGCCAACTTAAAAACTACTGGAGATATTGAACTTTTTCAAAAAATCCGATTTTTCATTAAACCAGCGAAGCGAAAAAGCAAGAAATCGTCAATTTCTGCTTAAAAACGCAAATTTACAAGCATTTATACGTTTTTGGCTCGCCAACTTAAAAACTACTGAAGATATTGAACTTTTTCAAAAAATCCGATTTCTCATTAAACCAGCGAAGCGAAAAAGCAAGAAATCGTCAATTTCTGCTTAAAAACGCGAATTTACAAGCATTTATACGTTTTTGGCTCGCCAACTTAAAAACTACTGGAGATATTGAACTTTTTCAAAAAATCCGATTTCTCATTAAACCAGCGAAGCGAAAAAGCAAGAAATCGTCAATTTCTGCTTAAAAACGCGAATTTACAAGCATTTATACGTTTTTGGCTCGCCAACTTAAAAACTACTGGAGATATTGAACTTTTTCAAAAAATCCGATTTCTCATTAAACCATCGAAGCGAAAAAGCAAGAAATCGTCAATTTCTGCTTAAAAACGCGAATTTACAAGCATTTATACGTTTCTGGCTCGCCAACTTAAAAACTACTGGAGATATTGAACTTTTTCAAAAAATCCGATTTCTCATTAAACCAGCGAAGCGAAAAAGCAAGAAATCGTCTATTTCTGCTTAAAAACGCGAATTTACAAGCATTTATATGTTTTTGGCTTCCAACTTAAAAACTACTGAAGATATTGAACTTTTTCAAAAAATCCGATTTCTCATTAAACCTGCGAAGCGAAAAAGCAAGAAATCGTCAATTTCTGTTTAAAAACGCGAATTTACAAGCATTTATACGTTTTTGGCTCGCCAACTTAAAAACTACTGGAGATATTGAACTTTTTCAAAAAATTCGATTTCTCATTAAACCAGCGAAGCAAAAAAGCAAGAAATCGTCAATTTCTGCTTAAAAACGCGAATTTACAAGCATATACAGTCGATTCCGCTTAATTGGGACACCGCTTAATTGGGACAGCCGCTTATTTGGGACAAATCTCAAAGAACAGAAACCAAACCAAGGAACCAACAGTAAATTTACATGTTTAATTGGGACAACATTCCGCTTAATTGGGACAGTAAATTTAAGATCACAGTATATATTATGTTACAAATATGTATTCACAAGAAAAATTATTTACAAAAAATTTAATATGATACGCTTCATATCTTTTTGATTCACAACATGGAAAATTATATTTAAAAAACTAGCAAATATGTATCAATTAATTACATTAGTATCGCGCGCTGTGAACTTTTTTCCCAACACATTCATTCACGTATGAAGTACGGACCCACGCGCGCTCAAACGTTAATGTTTACCCTCGCGTCGGCGTGGCTCGGCACCGGTCATTAAAGCTGTGAGAGTCTACCCTGCTGTCTCAATCGTTACGTATTCAGTTATGATTCAGTTACCAATACACCTCGCGCGTGGAAGGTTCGTTAAACTTACATTTTGTCGATTTTATTTAAAAAAAATTTACTCTTGCCAAGATGCCAAGAAGTGATATGACAGTTTCTAGTAAAATTGCTTTGCTGGATAAGTGTAGAAGTGAAATGTTTCAAAAACAAAAGACAGACTACACTTGACACATTTTTGAATTAAATTAAAAATGTATGTATTTATTTATTATTTTATTTTGGAATTTATTATTATTTTTTCTTAAAAGTTTATATTTTTTTGGTTATATGTAGTTTATAGTTTTTTCCAAGAATTTATAAAATAAAATTATTGAAAGAAAAATATGAATTGCTTAATTTTTTGTAAAATTCGGTTAATTGGGACAGCCGCTTAATTGGGACAAAATGCCCTAGTCCCGATGTGTCCCAATTAAGCGGAATCGACTGTATACGTTTTTGGCTCGCCAACTTAAAATCTACTGGAGTTATTGAAATTTTTCAAAAAATCCGATTTCTCATTAAACCAGCGAAGCGAAAAAGCAAGAAATCGTCAATTTCTGCTTAAAAACGCGAATTTACAAGCATTTATATGTTTTTGGCTCGCCAACTTAAAAACTCCTGGAGATATTGAACTTTTTCAAAAAATCCGATTTCTCATTAAACCAGCGAAGCGGAAAAGCAAGAAATCGTCAATTTCTGCTTAAAAACGCGAATTTACAAGCATTTATACGTTTTTGGCTCGCCAACTTAAAAACTACTGGAGATATTGAACTTTTTCAAAAAATCCGATTTTTCATTAAACCAGCGAAGCGAAAAAGCAAGAAATCGTCAATTTCTGCTTAAAAACGCAAATTTACAAGCATTTATACGTTTTTGGCTCGCCAACCTAAAAACTACTGAAGATATTGAACTTTTTCAAAAAATCCGATTTCTCATTAAACCAGCGAAGCGAAAAAGCAAGAAATCGTCAATTTCTGCTTAAAAACGCGAATTTACAAGCATTTATACGTTTTTGGCTCGCCAACTTAAAAGCTACTGGAGATATTGAACTTTATCAAAAAATCCGATTTCTCATTAAACCAGCGAAGCGAAAAAGCAAGAAATCGTCAATTTCTGCTTAAAAACGCGAATTTACAAACATTTATACGTTTTTGGCTCGCCAACTTAAAAACTACTGGAGATATTGAACTTTTTCAAAAAATCCGATTTCTCATTAAACCAGCGAAGCGAAAAAGCAAGAAATCGTCAATTTCTGCTTAAAAACGCGAATTTACAAGCATTTATACGTTTTTGGCTCGCCAACTTAAAAACTACTGGAGATATTGAACTTTTTCAAAAAATCCGATTTCTCATTAAACCAGCGAAGCGCAAAAGCAAGAAATCGTCAATTTCTGCTTAAAAACGCGAATTTACAAGCATTTATACGTTTTTGGCTCGCCAACTTAAAAACTACTGGAGATATTGAACTTTTTCAAAAAATCCGATTTCTCATTAAACCAGCGAAGCGAAAAAGCAAGAAATCGTCAATTTCTGCTTAAAAACGCGAATTTACAAGCATTTATATGTTTTTGGCTCGCCAACTTAAAAACTACTGGAGATATTGAACTTTTTCAAAAAATCCGATTTCTCATTAAACCAGCGAAGCGAAAAAGCAAGAAATCGTCAATTTCTGCTTAAAAAGGCGAATTTACAAGCATATATACGTTTTTGGCTCACCAACTTAAAAACTACTGGAGTTATTGAAATTTTCCAAAAATCCGATTTCTCATTAAACCAGCGAAGCGAAAAAGCAAGAAATCATCAATTTCTGCTTAAAAACGCGAATTTACAAGCATATATACGTTTTTGGCTCGCCAACTTAAAAACTAATGGAGTTATTGAACTTTTTCAAAAAATCCGATTTCTCATTAAACCAGCGAAGCGAAAAAGCAAGAAATCATCAATTTCTGCTTAAAAACGCGAATTTACAAGCATTTATACGTTTTTGGCTCGCCAACTTAAAAACTACTGGAGATATTGAGCTTTTTCAAAAAATCCGATTTCTCATTAAACCAGCGAAGCGAAAAAGCAAGAAATCGTCAATTTCTGCTTAAAAACGCGAATTTACAAGCATTTATACGTTTTTGGCTCGCCAACTTAAAAACTACTGGAGATATTAAACTTTTTCAAAAAATCCGATTTCTCATTAAACCAGCGAAGCGAAAAAGCAAGAAATCGTCAATTTCTGCTTAAAAACGCGAATTTACAACCAATTATACGTTTTTGGCTCTCCAACTTAAAAACTACTGGAGATATTGAACTGTTTCAAAAAATCCGATTTCTCATTAAACCAGCGAAGCGAAAAAGCAAGAAATCGTCAATTTTTGCTTAAAAACGCGAATTTACAAGCATTTATACGTTTTTGGCTCGCCAACTTAAAAACTACTGGAGATATTGAACTTTTTCAAAAAATCCGATTTCTCATTAAACCAGCGAAGCGAAAAAGCAAGAAATCGTCAATTTCTGCTTAAAAACGCGAATTTACAAGCATTTATACGTTTTTGGCTCGCCAACTTAAAAACTACTGGAGATATTGAGCTTTTTCAAAAAATCCGATTTCTCATTAAACCAGCGAAGCGAAAAAGCAAGAAATCGTCAATTTCTGCTTAAAAACGCGAATTTACAAGCATTTATACGTTTTTGGCTCGCCAACTTAAAAACTACTGGAGATATTGAACTTTTTCAAAAAATCCGATTTATCATTAAACCAGCGAAGCGAAAAAGCAAGAAATCGTCAATTTCTGCTTAAAAACGCGAATTTACAAGCATTTATACGTTTTTGGCTTGCCAACTTAAAAACTACTGGAGATATTGAACTTTTTCAAAAAATCCGATTTCTCATTAAACCAGCGAAGCGAAAAAGCAAGAAATCGTCAATTTCTGCTTAAAAACGCGAATTTACAAGCATTTATACGTTTTTGGCTCGCCAACTTAAAAATTACTGGAGATATTGAGCTTTTTCAAAAAATCCGATTTCTCATTAAACCAGCGAAGCGAAAAAGCAAGAAATCGTCAATTTCTGCTTAAAAACGCGAATTTGCAAGCATTTATACGTTTTTGGCTCGCCAACTTAAAAACTACTGGAGATATTGAACTTTTTCAAAAAATCCGATTTATCATTAAACCAGCGAAGCGAAAAAGCAAGAAATCGTCAATTTCTGCTTAAAAACGCGAATTTACAAGCATTTATACGTTTTTGGCTTGCCAACTTAAAAACTACTGGAGATATTGAACTTTTTCAAAAAATCCGATTTCTCATTAAACCAGCGAAGCGAAAAAGCAAGAAATCGTCAATTTCTGCTTAAAAACGCGAATTTACAAGCATTTATACGTTTTTGGCTCGCCAACTTAAAAATTACTGGAGATATTGAACTTTTTCAAAAAATCCGATTTCTCATTAAACCAGCGAAGCGAAAAAGCAAGAAATCGTCAATTTCTGCTTAAAAACGCGAATTTACAAGCATTTATACGTTTTTGGCTCGCCAACTTAAAAACTACTGGAGATATTGAACTTTTTCAAAAAATCCGATTTCTCATTAAACCAGCGAAGCGAAAAAGCAAGAAATCGTCAATTTCTGCTTAAAAACGCGAATTTACAAGCATTTATACGTTTTTGGCTCGCCAACTTAAAAACTACTGGAGATATTAAACTTTTTCAAAAAATCCGATTTCTCATTAAACCAGCGAAGCGAAAAAGCAAGAAATCGTCAATTTCTGCTTAAAAACGCGAATTTACAACCATTTATACGTTTTTGGCTCTCCAACTTAAAAACTACTGGAGATATTGAACTGTTTCAAAAAATCCGATTTCTCATTAAACCAGCGAAGCGAAAAAGCAAGAAATCGTCAATTTCTGCTTAAAAACGCGAATTTACAAGCATTTATACGTTTTTGGCTCGCCAACTTAAAAACTACTGGAGATATTGAACTTTTTCAAAAAATCCGATTTCTCATTAAACCAGCGAAGCAAAAAAGCAAGAAATCGTCAATTTCTGCTTAAAAACGCGAATTTACAAGCATATATACGTTTTTGGCTCGCCAACTTAAATACTACTGGAGTTATTGAACTTTTTCAAAAAATCCGATTTCTCATTAAACCAGCGAAGCGAAAAAGCAAGAAATCGTCAATTTCTGCTTAAAAACGCGAATTTACAAGCATATATACGTTTTTGGCTCGCCAATTTAAAAACTACTGAAGTTATTGAACTTTTTCAAAAAATCCGATTTCTCATTAAACCAGCGAAGCGAAAAAGCAAGAAATCGTCAATTTCTGCTTAAAAACGCGAATTTACAAGCATTTATACGTTTTTGGCTCCAAAACTTAAAAACTACTGGAGATATTGAACTTTTTCAAAAAATCCGATTTTTCATTAAACCAGCGAAGCGAAAAAGCAAGAAATCGTCAATTTCTGCTTAAAAACGCGAATTTACAACCATTTATACGTTTTTGGCTCTCCAACTTAAAAACTACTGGAGATATTGAACTTTTTCAAAAAATCCGATTTTTCATTAAACCAGCGACGCGAAAAAGCAAGAAATCGTCAATTTCTGAATAAAAACGCAAATTTACAAGCATTTATACGTTTTTGGCTCGCCAACTTAAAAACTACTGGAGATATTGAACTTTTTCAAAAAATCCGATTTCTCATTAAACCAGCGAAGCGAAAAAGCAAGAAATCGTCAATTTCTGCTTAAAAACGCGAATTTACAAGCATTTATACGTTTTTGGCTCGCCAACTTAAAAACTACTGGAGATATTGAACTTTTTCAAAAAATCCGATTTCTCATTAAACCAGCGAAGCGAAAAAGCAAGAAATCGTCAATTTCTGCTTAAAAACGCGAATTTACAAGCATTTATACGTTTTTGGCTCGCCAACTTAAAAACTACTGGAGATATTGAACTTTTTCAAAAAATCCGATTTCTCATTAAACCAGCGAAGCAAAAAAGCAAGAAATCGTCAATTTCTGCTTAAAAACGCGAATTTACAAGCATATATACGTTTTTGGCTCGCCAACTTAAAAACTAATGGAGTTATTGAACTTTTTCAAAAAATCCGATTTCTCATTAAACCAGCGAAGCGAAAAAGCAAGAAATCGTCAATTTCTGCTTAAAAACGCGAATTTACAAGCATTTATACGTTTTTGGCTCGCCAACTTAAAAACTACTGGAGATATTGAGCTTTTTTAAAAAATCCGATTTCTCATTAAACCAGCGAAGCGAAAAAGCAAGAAATCGTCAATTTCTGCTTAAAAACGCGAATTTACAAGCATTTATACGTTTTTGGCTCGCCAACTTAAAAACTACTGGAGATATTAAACTTTTTCAAAAAATCCGATTTCTCATTAAACCAGCGAAGCGAAAAAGCAAGAAATCGTCAATTTCTGCTTAAAAACGCGAATTTACAACCATTTATACGTTTTTGGCTCTCCAACTTAAAAACTACTGGAGATATTGAACTGTTTCAAAAAATCCGATTTCTCATTAAACCAGCGAAGCGAAAAAGCAAGAAATCGTCAATTTCTGCTTAAAAACGCGAATTTACAAGCATTTATACGTTTTTGGCTCGCCAACTTAAAAACTACTGGAGATATTGAACTTTTTCAAAAAATCCGATTTCTCATTAAACCAGCGAAGCAAAAAAGCAAAAAATCGTCAATTTCTGCTTAAAAACGCGAATTTACAAGCATATATACGTTTTTGGCTCGCCAATTTAAAAACTACTGAAGTTATTGAACTTTTTCAAAAAATCCGATTTCTCATTAAACCAGCGAAGCGAAAAAGCAAGAAATCGTCAATTTCTGCTTAAAAACGCGAATTTACAAGCATTTATACGTTTTTGGCTCCAAAACTTAAAAACTACTGGAGATATTGAACTTTTTCAAAAAATCCGATTTCTCATTAAACCAGAGAAGCGAAAAAGCAAGAAATCGTCAATTTCTGCTTAAAAACGCGAATTTACAACCATTTATACGTTTTTGGCTCTCCAACTTAAAAACTACTGGAGATATTGAACTTTTTCAAAAAATCCGATTTTTCATTAAACCAGCGAACGAAAAAGCAAGAAATCGTCAATTTCTGCTTAAAAACGCGAATTTACAAGCATTTATACGTTTTTGGCTCGCCAACTTAAAAACTACTGGAGATATTAAACTTTTTCAAAAAATCCGATTTCTCATTAAACCAGCGAAGCGAAAAAGCAAGAAATCGTCAATTTATGCTTAAAAACGCGAATTTACAAGCATTTGTACGTTTTTGGTTCGCCAACTTAAAAACTACTGGAGATATTGAACTTTTTCAAAAAATCCGATTTCTCATTAAACCAGCGAAGCGAAAAAGCAAGAAATCGTCAATTTCTGCTTAAAAACGCGAATTTACAAGCATTTATACGTTTTTGGCTCGCCAACTTAAAAACTACTGGAGATATTGAACTTTTTCAAAAAATCCGATTTCTCATTAAACCAGCGAAGCGAAAAAGCAAGAAATCGTCAATTTCTGCTTAAAAACGCGAATTTACAAGCATTTGTACGTTTTTGGCTCGCCAAATTAAAAACTACTGGAGATATTGAACTTTTTCAAAAAATCCGATTTCTCGTTAAACCAGCAAAGCGAAAAAGCAAGAAATCGTCAATTTCTGCTTAAAAACGCGAATTTACAAGCATTTATACGTTTTTGGCTCGCCAACTTAAAAAATAACGGAGATATTGAACTTTTTCAAAAAATCCGATTTCTCATTAAACCAGCGAAGCGAAAAAGCAAGAAATCGTCAATTTCTGCTTAAAAACGCGAATTTACAAGCATTTGTACGTTTTTGGCTCGCCAACTTAAAAACTACTGGAGATATTGAACTTTTTCAAAAAATCCGATTTCTCATTAAACCAGCGAAGCGAAAAAGCAAGAAATCGTCAATTTCTGCTTAAAAACGCGAATTTACAAGCATTTGTACGTTTTTGGCTCGCCAACTTAAAAACTACTGGAGATATTGAACTTTTTCAAAAAATCCGATTTCTCATTAAACCAGCGAAGCGAAAAAGCAAGAAATCGTCAATTTCTGCTTAAAAACGCGAATTTACAAGCATTTGTACGTTTTTGGCTCGCCAACTTAAAAACTACTGGAGATATTGAACTTTTTCAAAAAATCCGATTTCTCATTAAACCAGCGAAGCGAAAAAGCAAAAAATCGTCAATTTCTGCTTAAAAACGCGAATTTACAAGCATTTGTAAGTTTTTGGCTCGCCAACTTAAAAACTACTGGAGATATTGAACTTTTTCAAAAAATCCGATTTCTCATTAAACCAGCGAAGCGAAAAAGCAAGAAATCGTCAATTTCTGCTTAAAAACGCGAATTTACAAGCATTTGTACGTTTTTGGCTCGCCAACTTAAAAACTACTGGAGATATTGAACTTTTTCAAAAAATCTGATTTCTCATTAAACCAGCGAAGCGAAAAAGCAAGAAATCGTCAATTTTTGCTTAGAAACGCGAATTTACAAGCATTTGTACGTTTTTGGCTCGCCAACTTAAAAACTACTGGAGATATGGAACTTTTTCAAAAAGCCGATTTCTCATTAAACCAGCGAAGCGAAAAAGCAAGAAATCGTAAATTTCTGCTTAAAAACGCGAAATTACAAGCATTTATACGTTTTTGGCTCGCCAACTTAAAAACTACTGGAGATATTGAACTTTTTCAAAAAATATGATTTCTCATTAAACCAGCGAAGCGAAAAAGCAAGAAATCGTCAATTTCTGCTTAAAAACGCGAATTTACAAGCATTTGTACGTTTTTGGCTGGCCAACTTAAAAACTACTGGAGATATTGAACTTTTTCAAAAAATCCGATTTCTCATTAAACCAGCGAAGCGAAAAAGCAAGAAATCGTCAATTTCTGCTTAAAAACGCGAATTTACAAGCATTTGTACGTTTTTGGCTCGCCAACTTAAAAACTACTGGAGATATTGAACTTTTTCAAAAAATCCGATTTCTCATTAAACCAGCGAAGCGAAAAAGCAAGAAATCGTCAATTTCTGCTTAAAAACGCGAATTTACAAGCATTTGTACGTTTTTGGCTCGCCAACTTAAAAACTACTGGAGATATTGAACTTTTTCAAAAAATCCGATTTCTCATTAAACCAGCGAAGCGAAAAAGCAAGAAATCGTCAATTTCTGCTTAAAAACGCGAATTTACAAGCATTTCTACGTTTTTGGCTCGCCAACTTAAAAACTACTGGAGATATTGAACTTTTTCAAAGAATCCAAATTCTCATTAAACCAGCGAAGCGAAAAAGCAAGAAATCGTCAATTTCTGCTTAAAAACCCGAATTTACAAGCATTTGTACGTTTTTGGCTCGCCAACTTAAAAACTACTGGAGATATTGAACTTTTTCAAAAAATCCGGTTTCTCATTAAACCAGCGAGGCGAAAAAGCAAGAAATCGTCAATTTCTGCTTAAAAACGCGAATTTACAAGCATTTGTACGTTTTTGGCTCGCCAACTTAAAAAGTACTGGAGATATTGAACTTTTTCAAAAAATCCGATTTCTCATTAAACCAGCGAAGCGAAAAAGCAAGAAATCGTCAATTTCTGCTTAAAAACGCGAATTTACAAGCATATATACGTTTTTGGCTCGCCAACTTAAAAACTACTGGAGATATTGAACTTTTTCAAAAAATCCGATTTCTCATTAAACCAGCGAAGCGAAAAAGCAAGAAATCGTCAATTTCTGCTTAAAAACGCGAATTTACAAGCATTTGTACGTTTTTGGCTCGCCAACTTAAAAACTACTGGAGATATTGAACTTTTTCAAAAAATCCGATTTCTCATTAAACCAGCGAAGCGAAAAAGCAAGAAATTGTCAATTTCTGCTTAAAAACGCGAATTTACAAGCATTTGTACGTTTTTGGCTCGCCAACTTAAAAACTACTGGAGATATTGAACTTTTTCAAAAAATCCGATTTCTCATTAAACCAGCAAAGCGAAAAAGCAAGAAATCGTCAATTTCTGCTTAAAAACGCGAATTTACAAGCATTTATACGTTTTTGGCTCGCCAACTTAAAAACTACTGGAGATATTGAACTTTTTCAAAAAATCCGATTTCTCATTAAACCAGCGAAGCGAAAAAGCAAGAAATCGTTAATTTCTGCTTAAAAACGCGAATTTACAAGCATTTATACGTTTTTGGCTCGCCAACTTAAAAACTACTGGAGATATTGAACTTTTTCAAAAAATCCGATTTCTCATTAAACCAGCGAAGCGAAAAAGCAAGAAATCGTCAATTTCTGCTTAAAAACGCGAATTTACAAGCATTTGTACGTTTTTGGCTCGCCAACTTAAAAACTACTGGAGATATTGAACTTTTTCAAAAAATCCGATTTCTCATTAAACCAGCGAAGCGAAAAAGCAAGAAATCGTCAATTTCTGCTTAAAAACGCGAATTTACAAGCATTTATACGTTTTTGGCTTGCCAACTTAAAAACTACTGGAGATATTGAACTTTTTCAAAAAATCCGATTTCTCATTAAACCAGCGAAGCGAAAAAGCAAGAAATCGTCAATTTCTGCTTAAAAACGCGAATTTACAAGCATTTGTACGTTTTTGGCTCGCCAACTTAAAAACTACTGGAGATATTGAACTTTTTCAAAAAATCCGATTTCTCATTAAACCAGCGAAGCGAAAAAGCAAGAAATCGTCAATTTCTGCTTAAAAACGCGAATTTACAAGCATTTGTACGTTTTTGGCTCGCCAACTTAAAAACTACTGGAGATATTGAACTTTTTCAAAAAATCCGATTTCTCATTAAACCAGCGAAGCGAAAAAGCAAGAAATCGTCAATTTCTGCTTAAAAACGCGAATTTACAAGCATTTGTACGTTTTTGGCTCGCCAACTTAAAAACTACTGGAGATATTGAACTTTTTCAAAAAATCCGATTTCTCATTAAACCAGCGAAGCGAAAAAGCAAGAAATCGTCAATTTCTGCTTAAAAACGCGAATTTACAAGCATTTATACGTTTTTGGCTCGCCAACTTAAAAACTACTGGAGATATTGAACTTTTTCAAAAAATCCGATTTTTCAGTAAACCAGCGAAGCGAAAAAGCAAGAAATCGTCAATTTCTGCTTAAAAACGCGAATTTACAAGCGTTTGTACGTTTTTGGCTCGCCAACTTAAAAACTACTGGAGATATTGAACTTTTTCAAAAAATCCGATTTCTCATTAAACCAGCGAAGCGAAAAAGCAAGAAATCGTCAATTTCTGCTTAAAAACGCGAATTTACAAGCATTTGTACGTTTTTGGCTCGCCAACTTAAAAACTACTGGAGATATTGAACTTTTTCAAAAAATCCGATTTCTCATTAAACCAGCGAAGCGAAAAAGCAAGAAATCGTCAATTTCTGCTTAAAAACGCGAATTTACAAGCATTTATACGTTTTTGGCTCGCCAACTTAAAAACTACTGGAGATATTGAACTTTTTCAAAAAATCCGATTTTTCAGTAAACCAGCGAAGCGAAAAAGCAAGAAATAGTCAATTTCTGCTTAAAAACGCGAATTTACAAGCATTTGTACGTTTTTGGCTCGCCAACTTAAAAACTACTGGAGATATTGAACTTTTTCAAAAAATCCGATTTCTCATTAAACCAGCGAAGCGAAAAAGCAAGAAATCGTCAATTTCTGCTTAAAAACGCGAATTTACAAGCATTTGTACGTTTTTGGCTCGCCAACTTAAAAACTACTGGAGATATTGAACTTTTTCAAAAAATCCGATTTCTCATTAAACCAGCGAAGCGAAAAAGCAAGAAATCGTCAATTTCTGCTTAAAAACGCAAATTTACAAGCATTTGTACGTTTTTGGCTCGCCAACTTAAAAACTACTGGAGATATTGAACTTTTTTAAAAAATCCGATTTCTCATTAAACCAGCGAAGCGAAAAAGCAAGAAATCGTCAATTTCTGCTTAAAAACGCGAATTTACAAGCATTTATACGTTTTTGGCTCGCCAACTTAAAAACTACTGGAGATATTGAACTTTTTCAAAAAATCCGATTTCTCATTAAACCAGCGAAGCGAAAAAGCAAGAAATCGTCAATTTCTGCTTAAAAATGCGAATTTACAAGCATTTGTACGTTTTTGGCTCGCCAACTTAAAAACTACTGGAGATATTGAACTTTTTCAAAAAATCCGATTTCTCATTAAACCAGCGAAGCGAAAAAGCAAGAAATCGTCAATTTCTGCTTAAAAACGCGAATTTACAAGCATTTGTACGTTTTTGGCTCGCCAACTTAAAAACTACTGGAGATATTGAACTTTTTCAAAAAATCCGATTTCTCATTAAACCAGCGAAGCGAAAAAGCAAGAAATCGTCAATTTCTGCTTAAAAACGCGAATTTACAAGCATTTATACGTTTTTGGCTCGCCAACTTAAAAACTACTGGAAATATTGAACTTTTTCAAAAAATCCGATTTCTCATTAAACCAGCGAAGCGAAAAAGCAAGAAATCGTCAATTTTTGCTTAAAAACGCAAATTTACAAGCATTTGTACGTTTTTGGCTCGCCAACTTAAAAACTACTGGAGATATTGAACTTTTTCAAAAAATCCGATTTCTCATTAAACCAGCGAAGCGAAAAAGCAAGAAATCGTCAATTTCTGCTTAAAAACGCGAATTTACAAGCATTTGTACGTTTTTGGCTCGCCAACTTAAAAACTACTGGAGATATTGAACTTTTTCAAAAAATCCGATTTCTCATTAAACCAGCGAAGCGAAAAAGCAAGAAATCGTCAATTTCTGCTTAAAAACGCGAATTTATAAGCATTTGTACGTTTTTGGCTCGCCAACTTAAAAACTACTGGAGATATTGAACTTTTTCAAAAAATCCAATTTCTCATTAAACCAGCGAAGCGAAAAAGCAAGAAATCGTCAATTTCTGCTTAAAAACGCGAATTTACAAGCATTTGTACGTTTTTGGTTCACCAACTTAAAAACTACTGGAGATATTGAACTTTTTCAAAAAATCCGATTTCTCATTAAACCAGCGAAGCGAAAAAGCAAGAAATCGTCAATTTCTGCTTAAAAACGCGAATTTACAAGCATTTATACGTTTTTGGCTCGCCAACTTAAAAACTACTGGAGATATTGAACTTTTTCAAAAAATCCGATTTCTCATTAAACCAGCGAAGCGAAAAAGCAAGAAATCGTCAATTTCTGCTTAAAAACGCGAATTTACAAGCATTTGTACGTTCTTGGCTCGCCAACTTAAAAACTACTGGAGATATTGAACTTTTTCAAAAAATCCGATTTCTCATTAAACCAGCGAAGCGAAAAAGCAAGAAATCGTCAATTTCTGCTTAAAAACGTGAATTTACAAGCATTTGTACGTTTTTGGCTCGCCAACTTAAAAACTACTGGAGATATTGAACTTTTTCAAAAAATCCGATTTCTCATTAAACCAGCGAAGCGAAAAAGCAAGAAATCGTCAATTTCTGCTTAAAAACGCGAATTTACAAGCATTTGTACGTTTTTGGCTCGCCAACTTAAAAACTACTAGAGATATTGAACTTTTTCAAAAAATCCGATTTCTCATTAAACCAGCGAAGCGAAAAAGCAAGAAATCGTCAATTTCTGCTTAAAAACGCGAATTTACAAGCATTTGTACGTTTTTGGCTCGCCAACTTAAAAACTACTGGAGATATTGAACTTTTTCAAAAAATCCGATTTCTCATTAAACCAGCGAAGCGAAAAAGCAAGAAATCGTCAATTTCTGCTTAAAAACGCGAATTTACAAGCATTTGTACGTTTTTGGCTCGCCAACTTAAAAACTACTGGAGATATTGAACTTTTTCAAAAAATCCGATTTCTCATTAAACCAGCGAAGCGAAAAAGCAAGAAATCGTCAATTTCTGCTTAAAAACGCGAATTTACAAGCAATTGTACGTTTTTGGCTCGCCAACTTAAAAACTACTGGAGATATTGAACTTTTTCAAAAAATCCGATTTCTCATTAAACCAGCGAAGCGAAAAAGCAAGAAATCGTCAATTTCTGCTTAAAAACGCGAATTTACAAGCATTTATACGTTTTTGGCTCGCCAACATAAAAACTACTGGAGATATTGAACTTTTTCAAAAAATCCGATTTCTCATTAAACCAGCGAAGCGAAAAAGCAAGAAATCGTCAATTTCTGCTTAAAAACGCGAATTTACAAGCATTTGTACGTTTTTGGCTCGCCAACTTAAAAACTACTGGAGATATTGAACTTTTTCAAAAAATCCGATTTCTCATTAAACCAGCGAAGCGAAAAAGCAAGAAATCGTCAATTTCTGCTTAAAAACGCGAATTTACAAGCATTTGTACGTTTTTGGCTCGCCAACTTAAAAACTACTGGAAATATTGAACTTTTTCAAAAAATCCGATTTCTCATTAAACCAGCGAAGCGAAAATGCAAGAAATCGTCAATTTCTGCTTAAAAACGCGAATTTACAAGCATTTGTACGTTTTTGGCTCTCCAACTTAAAAACTACTGGAGATATTGAAATTTTTCAAAAAATCCGATTTCTCATTAAACCAGCGAAGCGAAGAAGCAGGAAATCGTCAATTTCTACTTAAAAACGCGAATTTACAAGCAATTGTACGTTTTTGGCTCGCCAACTTAAAAACTACTGGAGATATTGAACTTTTTCAAAAAATCCGATTTCTCATTAAACCAGCGAAGCGAAAAAGCAAGAAATTGTCAATTTTTGCTTAAAAACGCGAATTTACAAGCATTTGTACGTTTTTGGCTCGCCAACTTAAAAACTACTGGAGATATTGAACTTTTTCAAAAAATCCGATTTCTCATTAAACCAGCGAAGCGAAAAAGCAAGAAATCGTCAATTTCTGCTTAAAAACGCGAATTTACAAGCATTTGTACGTTTTTGGCTCGCCAACTTAAAAACTACTGGAGATATTGAACTTTTTCAAAAAATCCGATTTCTCATTAAACCAGCGAAGCGAAAAAGCAAGAAATCGTCAATTTCTGCTTAAAAACGCGAATTTACAAGCATTTGTACGTTTTTGGCTCGCCAACTTAAAAACTACTGGAGATATTGAACTTTTTCAAAAAATCCGATTTCTCATTAAACCAGCGAAGCGAAAAAGCAAGAAATCGTCAATTTCTGCATAAAAACGCGAATTTACAAGCATTTGTACGTTTTTGGCTCGCCAACTTAAAAACTACTGGAGATATTAAACTTTTTTCAAAAAATCCGATTTCTCATTAAACCAGCGAAGCGAAAAAGCAAGAAATCGACAATTTCTGCTTAAAAACGCGAATTTACAAGCATTTATAGGTTTTTGGCTCGCCAACTTAAAAACTACTGGAGATATTGAACTTTTTCAAAAAATCCGATTTCTCATTAAACCAGCGAAGCGAAAAAGCAAGAAATCGTCAATTTCTGCTTAAAAACGCGAATTTACAAGCATTTGTACGTTTTTGGCTCGCCAACTTAAAAACTACTGGAGATATTGAACTAATTCAAAAAATCCGATTTCTCATTAAACCAGCGAAGCGAAAAAGCAAGAAATCGTCAATTTCTGCTTAAAAACGCGAATTTACAAGCATTTGTACGTTTTTGGCTCGCCAACTTAAAAACTACTGGAGATATTGAACTTTTTCAAAAAATCCGATATCTCATTAAACCAGCGAAGCGAAAAAGCAAGAAATCGTCAATTTCTGCTTAAAAACGCGAATTTACAAGCATTTGTACGTTTTTGGCTCGCCAACTTAAAAACTACTGGAGATATTGAACTTTTTCAAAAAATCCGATTTCTCATTAAACCAGCGAAGCGAAAAAGCAAGAAATCGTCAATTTCTGCTTAAAAACGCGAATTTACAAGCATTTGTACGTTTTTGGCTCGCCAACTTAAAAACTACTGGAGATATTGAACTTTTTCAAAAAATCCGATTTCTCATTAAACCAGCGAAGCGAAAAAGCAAGAAATCGTCAATTTCTGCTTAAAAACGCGAATTTACAAGCATTTGTACGTTTTTGGCTCGCCAACTTAAAAACTACTGGAGATATTGAACTTTTTCAAAAAATCCGATTTCTCATTAAACCAGCGAACGAAAAAGCAAGAAATCGTCAATTTCTGCTTAAAAACGCGAATTTACAAGCATTTGTACGTTTTTGGCTCGCCAACTTAAAAACTACTGGAGATATTGAACTTTTTCAAAAAATCCGATTTCTCATTAAACCAGCGAAGCGAAAAAGCAAGAAATCGTCAATTTCTGCTTAAAAACGCGAATTTACAAGCATTTATACGTTTTTGGCTCGCCAACTTAAAAACTACTGGAGATATTGAACTTTTTCAAAAAATCCGATTTCTCATTAAACCAGCGAAGCGAAAAAGCAAGAAATCGTCAATTTCTGCTTAAAAACGCGAATTTACAAGCATTTGTACGTTTTTGGCTCGCCAACTTAAAAACTACTGGAGATATTGAACTTTTTCAAAAAATCCGATTTCTCATTAAACCAGCGAAGCGAAAAAGCAAGAAATCGTCAATTTCTGCTTAAAAACGCGAATTTACAAGCATTTGTACGTTTTTGGCTCGCCAACTTAAAAACTACTGGTGATATTGAACTTTTTCAAAAAATCCGATTTCTCATTAAACCAGCGAAGCGAAAAAGCAAGAAATCGTCAATTTCTGCTTAAAAACGCGAATTTACAAGCATTTGTACGTTTTTGGCTCGCCAACTTAAAAACTACTGGAGATATTGAACTTTTTCAAAAAATCCGATTTCTCATTAAATCAGCGAAGCGAAAAAGCAAGAAATCGTCAATTTCTGCTTAAAAACTCGAATTTACAAGCATTTGTACGTTTTTGGCTCGCCAACTTAAAAACTACTGGAGATATTGAACTTTTTCAAAAAATCCGATTTCTCATTAAACCAGCGAAGCGAAAAAGCAAGAAATCGTCAATTTCTGCTTAAAAACGCGAATTTACAAGCATTTATACGTTTTTGGCTCGCCAACTTAAAAACTACTTTAGATATTGAACTTTTTCAAAAAATCCGATTTCTCATTAAACCAGCGAAGCGAAAAAGCAAGAAATCGTCAATTTCTGCTTAAAAACGCGAATTTACAAGCATTTATACGTTTTTGGCTCGCCAACTTAAAAACTACTGGAGATATTGAACTTTTTCAAAAAATCCGATTTTTCAGTAAACCAGCGAAGCGAAAAAGCAAGAAATCGTCAATTTCTGCTTAAAAACGCGAATTTACAAGCATTTGTACGTTTTTGGCTCGCCAACTTAAAAACTACTGGAGATATTGAACTTTTTCAAAAAATCCGATTTCTCATTAAACAGCGAAGCGAAAAAGCAAGAAATCGTCAATTTCTGCTTAAAAACGCGAATTTACAAGCATTTGTACGTTTTTGGCTCGCCAACTTAAAAACTACTGGAGATATTGAACTTTTTCAAAAAATCCGATTTCTCATTAAACCAGCGAAGCGAAAAAGCAAGAAATCGTCAATTTCTGCTTAAAAACGCGAATTTACAAGCATTTATACGTTTTTGGCTCGCCAACTTAAAAACTACTGGTGATATTGAACTTTTTCAAAAAATCCGATTTCTCATTAAACCAGCGAAGCGAAAAAGCAAGAAATCGTCAATTTCTGCTTAAAAACGCGAATTTACAAGCATATATACGTTTTTGGCTCGCCAACTTAACAACTACTGGAGATATTGAACTTTTTCAAAAAATCCGATTTCTCATTAAACCAGCGAAGCGAAAAAGCAAGAAATCGTCAATTTCTGCTTAAAAACGCGAATTTACAAGCATTTATACGTTTTTGGCTCGCCAACTTAAAAACTACTGGAGATATTGAACTTTTTCAAAAAATCCGATTTCTCATTAAACCAGCGAAGCGAAAAAGCAAGAAATCGTCAATTTCTGCTTAAAAACGCGAATTTACAAGCATTTGTACGTTTTTGGCTCGCCAACTTAAAAACTACTGGAGATATTGAACTTTTTCAAAAAATCCGATTTCTCATTAAACCAGCGAAGCGAAAAAGCAAGAAATCGTCAATTTCTGCTTAAAAACGCGAATTTACAAGCATTTATACGTTTTTGGCTCGCCAACTTAAAAACTACTGGAGATATTGAACTTTTTCAAAAAATCCGATTTCTCATTAAACCAGCGAAGCGAAAAAGCAAGAAATCGTCAATTTCTGCTTAAAAACGCGAATTTACAAGCATTTATACGTTTTTGGCTCGCCAACTTAAAAACTACTGGAGATATTGAACTTTTTCAAAAAATCCGATTTCTCATTAAACCAGCGAAGCGAAAAAGCAAGAAATCGTCAATTTTTGCTTAAAAACGCAAATTTACAAGCATTTGTACGTTTTTGGCTCGCCAACTTAAAAACTACTGGAGATATTGAACTTTTTCAAAAAATCCGATTTCTCATTAAACAGCGAAGCGAAAAAGCAAGAAATCGTCAATTTCTGCTTAAAAACGCGAATTTACAAGCATTTGTACGTTTTTGGCTCGCCAACTTAAAAACTACTGGAGATATTGAACTTTTTCAAAAAATCCGATTTCTCATTAAACCAGCGAAGCGAAAAAGCAAGAAATCGTCAATTTCTGCTTAAAAACGCGAATTTACAAGCATTTGTACGTTTTTGGCTCGCCAACTTAAAAACTACTGGAGATATTGAACTTTTTCAAAAAATCCAATTTCTCATTAAACCAGCGAAGCGAAAAAGCAAGAAATCGTCAATTTCTGCTTAAAAACGCGAATTTACAAGCATTTGTACGTTTTTGGTTCACCAACTTAAAAACTACTGGAGATATTGAACTTTTTCAAAAAATCCGATTTCTCATTAAACCAGCGAAGCGAAAAAGCAAGAAATCGTCAATTTCTGCTTAAAAACGCGAATTTACAAGCATTTATACGTTTTTGGCTCGCCAACTTAAAAACTACTGGAGATATTGAACTTTTTCAAAAAATCCGATTTCTCATTAAACCAGCGAAGCGAAAAAGCAAGAAATCGTCAATTTCTGCTTAAAAACGCGAATTTACAAGCATTTGTACGTTTTTGGCTCGCCAACTTAAAAACTACTGGAGATATTGAACTTTTTCAAAAAATCCGATTTCTCATTAAACCAGCGAAGCGAAAAAGCAAGAAATCGTCAATTTCTGCTTAAAAACGCGAATTTACAAGCATTTGTACGTTTTTGGCTCGCCAACTTAAAAACTACTGGAGATATTGAACTTTTTCAAAAAATCCGATTTCTCATTAAACCAGCGCTGCGAAAAAGCAAGAAATCGTCAATTTCTGCTTAAAAACGCGAATTTACAAGCATTTGTACGTTTTTGGCTCGCCAACTTAAAAACTACTGGAGATATTGAACTTTTTCAAAAATCCGATTTCTCATTAAACCAGCGAAGCGAAAAAGCAAGAAATCGTCAATTTCTGCTTAAAAACGCGAATTTACAAGCATTTGTACGTTTTTGGCTCGCCAACTTAAAAACTACTGGAGATATTGAACTTTTTCAAAAAATCCGATTTCTCATTAAACCAGCGAAGCGAAAAAGCAAGAAATCGTCAATTTCTGCTTAAAAACGCGAATTTACAAGCATTTGTACGTTTTTGGCTCGCCAACTTAAAAACTACTGGCGATATTGAACTTTTTCAAAAAATCCGATTTCTCATTAAACCAGCGAAGCGAAAAAGCAAGAAATCGTCAATTTCTGCTTAAAAACGCGAATTTACAAGCATTTGTACGTTTTTGGCTCGCCAACTTAAAAACTACTGGCGATATTGAACTTTTTCAAAAAATCCGATTTCTCATTAAACCAGCGAAGCGAAAAAGCAAGAAATCGTCAATTTCTGCTTAAAAACGCGAATTTACAAGCATTTGTACGTTTTTGGCTCGCCAACTTAAAAACTACTTGAGATATTGAACTTTTTCAAAAAATCCGATTTCTCATTAAACCAGCGAAGCGAAAAAGCAAGAAATCGTCAATTTCTGCTTAAAAACGCGAATTTACAAGCATTTGTACGTTTTTGGCTCGCCAACTTAAAAACTACTGGAGATATTGAACTTTTTCAAAAAATCCGATTTCTCATTAAACCAGCGAAGCGAAAAAGCAAGAAATCGTCAATTTCTGCTTAAAAACGCGAATTTACAAGCAATTGTACGTTTTTGGCTCGCCAACTTAAAAACTACTGGAAATATTGAACTTTTTCAAAAAATCCGATTTCTCATTAAACCAGCGAAGCGAAAAAGCAAGAAATCGTCAATTTCTGCTTAAAAACGCGAATTTACAAGCATTTATACGTTTTTGGCTCGCCAACATAAAAACTACTGGAGATATTGAACTTTTTCAAAAAATCCGATTTCTCATTAAACCAGCGAAGCGAAAAAGCAAGAAATCGTCAATTTCTGCTTAAAAACGCGAATTTACAAGCATTTGTACGTTTTTGGCTCGCCAACTTAAAAACTACTGGAGATATTGAACTTTTTCAAAAAATCCGATTTCTCATTAAACCAGCGAAGCGAAAAAGCAAGAAATCGTCAATTTCTGCTTAAAAACGCGAATTTACAAGCATTTGTACGTTTTTGGCTCGCCAACTTAAAAACTACTGGAGATATTGAACTTTTTCAAAAAATCCGATTTCTCATTAAACCAGCGAAGCGAAAAAGCAAGAAATCGTCAATTTCTGCTTAAAAACGCGAATTAACAAGCATTTGTACGTTTTTGGATCTCCAACTTAAAAACTACTGGAGATATTGAAATTTTTCAAAAAATCCGATTTCTCATTAAACCAGCGAAGCGAAAAAGCAGGAAATCGTCAATTTCTACTTAAAAACGCGAATTTACAAGCAATTGTACGTTTTTGGCTCGCCAACTTAAAAACTACTGGAGATATTGAACTTTTTCAAAAAATCCGATTTCTCATTAAACCAGCGAAGCGAAAAAGCAAGAAATTGTCAATTTTTGCTTAAAAACGCGAATTTACAAGCATTTGTACGATTTTGGCTCGCCAACTTAAAAACTACTGGAGATATTGAACTTTTTCAAAAAATCCGATTTCTCATTAAACCAGCGAAGCGAAAAAGCAAGAAATCGTCAATTTCTGCTTAAAAACGCGAATTTACAAGCATTTGTACGTTTTTGGCTCGCCAACTTAAAAACTACTGGAGATATTGAACTTTTTCAAAAAATCCGATTTCTCATTAAACCAGCGAAGCGAAAAAGCAAGAAATCGTCAATTTCTGCTTAAAAACGCGAATTTACAAGCATTTGTACGTTTTTGGCTCGCCAACTTAAAAACTACTGGAGATATTGAACTTTTTCAAAAAATCCGATTTCTCATTAAACCAGCGAAGCGAAAAAGCAAGAAATCATCAATTTCTGCATAAAAACGCGAATTTACAAGCATTTGTACGTTTTTGGCTCGCCAACTTAAAAACTACTGGAGATATTAAACTTTTTCAAAAAATCCGATTTCTCATTAAACCAGCGAAGCGAAAAAGCAAGAAATCGTCAATTTCTGCTTTAAAAACGCGAATTTACAAACATTTGTACGTTTTTGGCTCGCCAACTTAAAAACTACTGGAGATATTGAACTTTTTCAAAAAATCCGATTTCTTATTAAACCAGCGAAGCGAACAAGCAAGAAATCGTCAATTTCTGCTTAAAAACGCGAATTTACAAGCATTTATACGTTTTTGGCTCGCCAACTTAAAAACTACTGGAGATATTGAACTTTTTCAAAAAATCCGATTTCTCATTAAACCAGCGAAGCGAAAAAGCAAGAAATCGTCAATTTCTGCTTAAAAACGCGAATTTGCAAGCATTTGTACGTTTTTGGCTCGCCAACTTAAAAACTACTGGAGATATTGAACTTTTTCAAAAAATCCGATTTCTCATTAAATCAGCGAAGCGAAAAAGCAAGAAATCGTCAATTTCTGCTTAAAAACGCGAATTTACAAGCATTTATACGTTTTTGGCTCGCCAACTTAAAAACTACTGGAGATATTGAACTTTTTCAAAAAATCCGATTTCTCATTAAACCAGCGAAGCGAAAAAGCAAGAAATCGTCAATTTCTGCTTAAAAACGCGAATTTGCAAGCATTTGTACGTTTTTGGTTCGCCAACTTAAAAACTACTGGACATATTGAACTTTTTCAAAAAATCCGATTTCTCATTAAACCAGCGAAGCGAAAAAGCAAGAAATCGTCAATTTCTGCTTAAAAACGCGAATTTACAAGCATTTGTACGTTTTTGGCTCGCCAACTTAAAAACTACTGGAGATATTGAACTTTTTCAAAAAATCCGATTTCTCATTAAAACAGCGAAGCGAAAAAGCAAGAAATCGTCAATTTCTGCTTAAAAACGCGAATTTACAAGCATTTATACGTTTTTGGCTCGCCAACTTAAAAACTACTGGAGATATTGAACTTTTTCAAAAAATCCGATTTCTCATTAAACCAGCGAAGCGAAAAAGCAAGAAATCGTCAATTTCTGCTTAAAAACGCGAATTTACAAGCATTTGTACGTTTTTGGCTCGCCAACTTAAAAACTACTGGAGATATTGAACTTTTTCAAAAAATCCGATTTCTCATTAAACCAGCGAAGCGAAAAAGCAAGAAATCGTCAATTTCTGCTTAAAAACGCGAATTTACAAGCATTTATACGTTTTTGGCTCGCCAACTTAAAAACTACTGGAGATATTGAACTTTTTCAAAAAATCCGATTTCTCATTAAACCAGCGAAGCGAAAAAGCAAGAAATCGTCTATTTTTGCTTAAAAACGCGAATTTACAAGCATTTGTACGTTTTTGGCTCGCCAACTTAAAAACTACTGGAGATATTGAACTTTTTCAAAAAATCCGATTTCTCATTAAACCAGCGAAGCGAAAAAGCAAGAAATCGTCAATTTCTGCTTAAAAACGCGAATTTACAAGCATATAAACGTTTTTGGCTCGCCAACTTAAAAACTACTGGAGATATTGAACTTTTTCAAAAAACCCGATTTCTCATTAAACCAGCGAAGCGAAAAAGCAAGAAATCGTCAATTTCTGCTTAAAAACGCGAATTTACAAGCATTTATACGTTTTTGGCTCGCCAACTTAAAAACTACTGGAGATATTGAACTTTTTCAAAAAATCCGATTTCTCATTAAACCAGCGAAGCGAAAAAGCAAGAAATCGTCAATTTCTGCTTAAAAACGCGAATTTACAAGCATTTATACGTTTTTGGCTCGCCAACTTAAAAACTACTGGAGATATTGAACTTTTTCAAAAAATCCGATTTCTCATTAAACCAGCGAAGCGAAAAAGCAAGAAATCATCAATTTCTGCTTAAAAACGCGAATTTACAAGCATTTATACGTTTTGGCTCGCCAACTTAAAAACTACTGGAGATATTGAACTTTTTCAAAAAATCCGATTTCTCATTAAACCAGCGAAGTGAAAAAGCAAGAAACCGTCAATTTCTGCTTAAAAACGCGAATTTACAAGCATTTGTACGTTTTTGGATCTCCAACTTAAAAACTACTGGATATTTTGAACTTTTTCAAAAAATCCGATTTCTCATTAAACCAGCGAAGCGAAAAAGCAAGAAATCGTCAATTTCCGCTTAAAAACGCGAATTTACAAGCATTTTTACGTTTTTGGCTCACCAACTTAAAAACTACTGGAGATATTGAACTTTTTCAAAAAGTCCGATTTCTCATTAAACCAGCGAAGCGAAAAAGCAAGAAATCGTCAATTTCTGCTTAAAAACGCGAATTTACAAGCATTTGTACGTTTTTGGCTCGCCAACTTAAAAACTACTGGAGATATTGAACTTTTTCAAAAAATCCGATTTCTCATTAAACCAGCGAAGCGAAAAAGCAAGAAATCGTCAATTTCTGCTTAAAAACGCGAATTTACAAGCATTTGTACGTTTTTGGCTCGCCAACTTAAAAACTACTGGAGATATTGAACTTTTTCAAAAAATCCGATTTCTCATTAAACCAGCGAAGCGAAAAAGCAAGAAATCGTCAATTTCTGCTTAAAAACGCGAATTTACAAGCATTTGTACGTTTTTGGCTCGCCAACTTAAAAACTACTGGAGATATTGAACTTTTTCAAAAAATCCGATTTCTCATTAAACCAGCGAAGCGAAAAAGCAAGAAATCGTCAATTTCTGCTTAAAAACGCGAATTTACAAGCATTTGTACGTTTTTGGCTCGCCAACTTAAAAACTACTGGAGATAATGAACTTTTTCAAAAAATCCGATTTCTCATTAAACCAGCGAAGCGAAAAAGCAAGAAATCGTCAATTTCTGCTTAAAAACGCGAATTTACAAGCATTTATACGTTTTTGGCTCGCCAACTTAAAAACTACTGGAGATATTGAACTTTTTCAAAAAATCCGATTTCTCATTAAACCAGCGAAGCGTAAAAGCAAGAAATCGTCAATTTTTGCTTAAAAACGCGAATTTACAAGCATTTATACGTTTTTGGCTCGCCAACTTAAAAACTACTGGAGATATTGAACTTTTTCAAAAAATCCGATTTCTCATTAAACCAGCGAAGCGAAAAAGCAAGAAATCGTCAATTTCTGCTTAAAAACGCGAATTTACAAGCATTTGTACGTTTTTGGCTCGCCAACTTAAAAACTACTGGAGATAATGAACTTTTTCAAAAAATCCGATTTCTCATTAAACCAGCGAAGCGAAAAAGCAAGAAATCGTCAATTTCTGCTTAAAAACGCGAATTTACAAGCATTTATACGTTTTTGGCTCGCCAACTTAAAAACTACTGGAGATATTGAACTTTTTTAAAAAATCCGATTTCTCATTAAACCAGCGAAGCGAAAAAGCAAGAAATCGTCAATTTCTGCTTAAAAACGCGAATTTACAAGCATTTGTACGTTTTTGGCTCGCCAACTTAAAAACTACTGGAGATATTGAACTTTTTCAAAAAATCCGATTTCTCATTAAACCAGCGAAGCGAAAAAGCAAGAAATCGTCAATTTCTGCTTAAAAACGCGAATTTACAAGCATTTGTATGTTTTTGGCTCGCCAACTTAAAAACTACTGGAGATATTGAACTTTTTCAAAAAATCCGATTTCTCATTAAACCGGCGAAGCGAAAAAGCAAGAAATCGTCAATTTCTGCTTAAAAACGCGAATTTACAAGCATTTATACGTTTTTGGCTCGCCAACTTAAAAACTACTGGAGATATTGAACTTTTTCAAAAAATCCGATTTCTCATTAAACCAGCGAAGCGAAAAAGCAAGAAATCGTCAATTTCTGCTTAAAAACGCGAATTTACAAGCATTTATACGTTTTTGGCTCGCCAACTTAAAAACTACTGGAGATATTGAACTTTTTCAAAAAATCCGATTTCTCATTAAACCAGCGAAGCGAAAAAGCAAGAAATCGTCAATTTCTGCTTAAAAACGCGAATTTACAAGCATTTATACGTTTTTGGCTCGCCAACTTAAAAACTACTGGAGATATTGATCTTTTTCAAAAAATCCGATTTCTCATTAAACCAGCGAAGCGAAAAAGCAAGAAATCGTCAATTTCTGCTTAAAAACGCGAATTTACAAGCATTTGTACGTTTTTGGCTCGCCAACTTAAAAACTACTGGAGATATTGAACTTTTTCAAAAAATCCGATTTCTCATTAAACCAGCGAAGCGAAAAAGCAAGAAATCGTCAATTTCTGCTTAAAAACGCGAATTTACAAGCATTTATACGTTTTTGGCTCGCCAACTTAAAAACTACTGGAGATATTGAACTTTTTCAAAAAATCCGATTTCTCATTAAACCAGCGAAGCGAAAAAGCAAGAAATCGTCAATTTCTGCTTAAAAACGCGAATTTACAAGCATTTGTACGTTTTTGGCGCGCCAACTTAAAAACTACTGGAGATATTGAACTTTTTCAAAAAATCCGATTTCTCATTAAACCAGCAAAGCGAAAAAGCAAGAAATCGTCAATTTCTGCTTAAAAACGCGAATTTACAAGCATTTGTACTTTTTTGGCTCGCCAACTTAAAAACTACTGGAGATATTGAACTTTTTCAAAAAATCCGATTTCTCATTAAACCAGCGAAGCGAAAAAGCAAGAAATCGTCAATTTCTGCTTAAAAACGCGAATTTACAAGCATTTATACGTTTTTGGCTCGCCAACTTAAAAACTACTGGAGATATTGAACTTTTTCAAAAAATCCGATTTCTCATTAAACCAGCGAAGCGAAAAAGTAAGAAATTGTCAATTTCTGCTTAAAAACGCGAATTTACAAGCATATATACGTTTTTGGCTCGCCAACTTAAAAACTACTGGAGATATTGAACTTTTTCAAAAAATCCGATTTCTCATTAAACCAGCGAAGAGAAAAAGCAAGAAATCGTCAATTTCTTCTTAAAAACGCGAATTTACAAGCATTAATACGTTTTTGGCTCGCCAACTTAAAAACTACTGGAGATATTGAACTTTTTCAAAAAATCCGATTTCTCATTAAACCAGCGAAGCGAAAAAGCAAGAAATCGTCAATTTCTGCTTAAAAACGCGAATTTACAAGCATTTGTACGTTTTTGGCTCGCCAACTTAAAAACTACTGGAGATATTGAACTTTTTCAAAAAATCCGATTTCTCATTAAACCAGCGAAGCGAAAAAGCAAGAAATCGTCAATTTCTGCTTAAAAACGCGAATTTACAAGCATTTATACGTTTTTGGCTCGCCAACTTAAAAACTACTGGAGATATTGAACTTTTTCAAAAAATCCGATTTCTCATTAAACCAGCGAAGCGAAAAAGCAAGAAATCGTCAATTTCTGCTTAAAAACGCGAATTTACAAGCATTTGTACGTTTTTGGCTCGCCAACTTAAAAACTACTGGAGATATTGAACTTTTTCAAAAAATCCGATTTCTCATTAAACCAGCAAAGCGAAAAAGCAAGAAATCGTCAATTTCTGCTTAAAAACGCGAATTTACAAGCATTTGTACGTTTTTGGCTCGCCAACTTAAAAACTACTGGAGATATTGAACTTTTTCAAAAAATCCGATTTCTCATTAAACCAGCGAAGCGAAAAAGCAAGAAATCGTCAATTTCTGCTTAAAAACGCGAATTTACAAGCATTTGTACGTTTTTGGCTCGCCAACTTAAAAACTACTGGAGATATTGAACTTTTTCAAAAAATCCGATTTCTCATTAAACCAGCGAAGCGAAAAAGCAAGAAATCGTCAATTTCTGCTTAAAAACGCGAATTTACAAGCATTTGTACGTTTTTGGCTCGCCAACTTAAAAACTACTGGAGATATTGAACTTTTTCAAAAAATCCGATTTCTCATTAAACCAGCGAAGCGAAAAAGCAAGAAATCGTCAATTTCTGCTTAAAAACGCGAATTTACAAGCATTTATACGTTTTTGGCTCGACAACTTAAAAACTACTGGAGATATTGAACTTTTTCAAAAAATCCGTTTGCTCATTAAACCAGCGAAGCGAAAAAGCAAGAAATCGTCAATTTCTGCTTAAAAACGCGAATTTACAAGCATTTATACGTTTTTGGCTCGCCAACTTAAAAACTACTGGAGATATTGAACTTTTTCAAAAAATCCGATTTCTCATTAAACCAGCGAAGCGAAAAAGCAAGAAATCGTCAATTTCTGCTTAAAAACACGAATTTACAAGCATTTATACGTTTTTGGCTCGCCAACTTAAAAACTACTGGAGATATTGAACTTTTTCAAAAAATCCGATTTCTCATTAAACCAGCGAATCGAAAAAGCAAGAAATCGTCAATTTCTGCTTAAAAACGCGAATTTACAAGCATTTGTACGTTTTTGGCTCGCCAACTTAAAAACTACTGGAGATATTGAACTTTTTCAAAAAAACCGATTTCTCATTAAACCAGCGAAGCGAAAAAGCAAGAAATCGTCAATTTCTGCTTAAAAACGCGAATTTACAAGCATTTGTACGTTTTTGGCTCGCCAACTTAAAAACTACTGGAGATATTGAACTTTTTCAAAAAATCCGATTTCTCATTAAACCAGCGAAGCGAAAAAGCAAGAAATCGTCAATTTCTGCTTAAAAACGCGAATTTACAAGCATTTGTACGTTTTTGGCTCGCCAACTTAAAAACTACTGGAGATATTGAACTTTTTCAAAAAATCCGATTTCTCATTAAACCAGCGAAGCGAAAAAGCAAGAAATCGTCAATTTCTGCTTAAAAACGCGAATTTACAAGCATTTGTACGTTTTTGGCTCGCCAACTTAAAAACTACTGGAGATATTGAACTTTTTCAAAAAATCCGATTTCTCATTAAACCAGCGAAGCGAAAAAGCAAGAAATCGTCAATTTCTGCTTAAAAACGCGAATTTACAAGCATTTATACGTTTTTGGCTAGCCAACTTAAAAACTACTGGAGATATTGAACTTTTTCAAAAAATCCGATTTCTCATTAAACCAGCGAAGCGATAAAGCAAGAAATTGTCAATTTCTGCTTAAAAACGCGAATTTAAAAGCATTTGTACGTTTTTGGCTCGCCAACTTAAAAACTACTGGAGATATTGAACTTTTTCAAAAAATCCGATTTCTCATTAAACCAGCGAAGCGAAAAAGCAAGAAATCGTCAATTTCTGCTTAAAAACGCGAATTTACAAGCATTTATACGTTTTTGGCTCGCCAACTTAAAAACTACTGGAGATATTGAACTTTTTCAAAAAATCCGATTTCTCATTAAACCAGCGAAGCGAAAAAGCAAGAAATAGTCAGTTTCTGCTTAAAAACGCGAATTTACAAGCATTTGTACGTTTTTGGCTCGCCAACTTAAAAACTACTGGAGATATTGAACTTTTTCAAAAAATCCGATTTCTCATTAAACCAGCGAAGCGAAAAAGCAAGAAATCGTCAATTTCTGCTTAAAAACGCGAATTTACAAGCATTTGTACGTTTTTGGCTCGCCAACTTAAAAACTACTGGAGATATTGAACTTTTTCAAAAAATCCGATTTCTCATTAAACCAGCGAAGCGAAAAAGCAAGAAATCGTCAATTTCTGCTTAAAAACGCGAATTTACAAGCATTTATACGTTTTTGGCTCGCCAACTTAAAAACTACTGGAGATATTGAACTTTTTCAAAAAATCCGATTTCTCATTAAACCAGCGAAGCGAAAAAGCAAGAAATCGTCAATTTCTGCTTAAAAACGCGAATTTACAAGCATTTATAAGTTTTTGGCTCGCCAACTTAAAAACTACTGGAGATATTGAACTTTTTCAAAAAATCCGATTTCTCATTAAACCAGCGAAGCGAAAAAGCAAGAAATCGTGAATTTCTGCTTAAAAACGCGAATTTACAAGCATTTATACGTTTTTGGCTCGCCAACTTAAAAACTACTGGAGATATTGAACTTTTTCAAAAAATCCGTTTTCTCATTAAACCAGCGAAGCGAAAAAGCAAGAAATCGTCAATTTCTGCTTAAAAACGCGAATTTACAAGCATTTGTACGTTTTTGGCTCGCCAACTTAAAAACTACTGGAGATATTGAACTTTTTCAAAAAATCCGATTTCTCATTAAACCAGCGAAGCGATAAAGCAAGAAATCGTCAATTTCTGCTTAAAAACGCGAATTTACAAGCATTTGTACGTTTTTGGCTCGCCAACTTAAAAACTACTGGAGATATTGAACTTTTTCAAAAAATCCGATTTCTCATTAAACCAGCGAAGCGAAAAAGCAAGAAATCGTCAATTTCTGCTTAAAAACGCGAATTTACAAGCATTTATACGTTTTTGGCTCGCCAACTTAAAAACTACTGGAGATATTGAACTTTTTCAAAAAATCCGATTTCTCATTAAACCAGCGAAGCGAAAAAGCAAGAAATCGTCAGTTTCTGCTTAAAAACGCGAATTTACAAGCATTTGTACGTTTTTGGCTCGCCAACTTAAAAACTACTGGAGATATTGAACTTTTTCAAAAAATCCGATTTCTCATTAAACCAGCGAAGCGAAAAAGCAAGAAATCGTCAATTTCTGCTTAAAAACGCGAATTTACAAGCATTTGTACGTTTTTGGCTCGCCAACTTAAAAACTACTGGAGATATTGAACTTTTTCAAAAAATCCGATTTCTCATTAAACCAGCGAAGCGAAAAAGCAAGAAATCGTCAATTTCTGCTTAAAAACGCGAATTTACAAGCATTTATACGTTTTTGGCTCGCCAACTTAAAAACTACTGGAGATATTGAACTTTTTCAAAAAATCCGATTTCTCATTAAACCAGCCAAGCGAAAAAGCAAGAAATCGTCAATTTCTGCTTAAAAACGCGAATTTACAAGCATTTATAAGTTTTTGGCTCGCCAACTTAAAAACTACTGGAGATATTGAACTTTTTCAAAAAATCCGATTTCTCATTAAACCAGCGAAGCGAAAAAGCAAGAAATCGTGAATTTCTGCTTAAAAACGCGAATTTACAAGCATTTATACGTTTTTGGCTCGCCAACTTAAAAACTACTGGAGATATTGAACTTTTTCAAAAAATCCGTTTTCTCATTAAACCAGCGAAGCGAAAAAGCAAGAAATCGTCAATTTCTGCTTAAAAACGCGAATTTACAAGCATTTATAAGTTTTTGGCTCGCCAACTTAAAAACTACTGGAGATATTGAACTTTTTCAAAAAATCCGATTTCTCATTAAACCAGCGAAGCGAAAAAGCAAGAAATCGTGAATTTCTGCTTAAAAACGCGAATTTACAAGCATTTATACGTTTTTGGCTCGCCAACTTAAAAACTACTGGAGATATTGAACTTTTTCAAAAAATCCGTTTTCTCATTAAACCAGCGAAGCGAAAAAGCAAGAAATCGTCAATTTCTGCTTAAAAACGCGAATTTACAAGCATTTGTACGTTTTTGGCTCGCCAACTTAAAAACTACTGGAGATATTGAACTTTTTCAAAAAATCCGATTTCTCATTAAACCAGCGAAGCGATAAAGCAAGAAATCGTCAATTTCTGCTTAAAAACGCGAATTTACAAGCATTTGTACGTTTTTGGCTCGCCAACTTAAAAACTACTGGAGATATTGAACTTTTTCAAAAAATCCGATTTCTCATTAAACCAGCGAAGCGAAAAAGCAAGAAATCGTCAATTTCTGCTTAAAAACGCGAATTTACAAGCATTTATACGTTTTTGGCTCGCCAACTTAAAAACTACTGGAGATATTGAACTTTTTCAAAAAATCCGATTTCTCATTAAACCAGCGAAGCGAAAAAGCAAGAAATCGTCAGTTTCTGCTTAAAAACGCGAATTTACAAGCATTTGTACGTTTTTGGCTCGCCAACTTAAAAACTACTGGAGATATTGAACTTTTTCAAAAAATCCGATTTCTCATTAAACCAGCGAAGCGAAAAAGCAAGAAATCGTCAATTTCTGCTTAAAAACGCGAATTTACAAGCATTTGTACGTTTTTGGCTCGCCAACTTAAAACTACTGGAGATATTGAACTTTTTCAAAAAATCCGATTTCTCATTAAACCAGCGAAGCGAAAAAGCAAGAAATCGTCAATTTCTGCTTAAAAACGCGAATTTACAAGCATTTATACGTTTTTGGCTCGCCAACTTAAAAACTACTGGAGATATTGAACTTTTTCAAAAAATCCGATTTCTCATTAAACCAGCCAAGCGAAAAAGCAAGAAATCGTCAATTTCTGCTTAAAAACGCGAATTTACAAGCATTTATAAGTTTTTGGCTCGCCAACTTAAAAACTACTGGAGATATTGAACTTTTTCAAAAAATCCGATTTCTCATTAAACCAGCGAAGCGAAAAAGCAAGAAATCGTGAATTTCTGCTTAAAAACGCGAATTTACAAGCATTTATACGTTTTTGGCTCGCCAACTTAAAAACTACTGGAGATATTGAACTTTTTCAAAAAATCCGTTTTCTCATTAAACCAGCGAAGCGAAAAAGCAAGAAATCGTCAATTTCTGCTTAAAAACGCGAATTTACAAGCATTTGTACGTTTTTGGCTCGCCAACTTAAAAACTACTGGAGATATTGAACTTTTTCAAAAAATCCGATTTCTCATTAAACCAGCGAAGCGAAAAAGCAAGAAATCGTCAATTTCTGCTTAAAAACGCGAATTTACCAGCATTTGTACGTTTTTGGCTCGCCAACTTAAAAACTACTGGAGATATTGAACTTTTTCAAAAAATCCGATTTCTCATTAAACCAGCGAAGCGAAAAAGCAAGAAATCGTCAATTTCTGCTTAAAAACGCGAATTTACAAGCATTTATACGTTTTTGGCTCGCCAACTTAAAAACTACTGGAGATATTGAACTTTTTCAAAAAATCCGATTTCTCATTAAACCAGCGAAGCGAAAAAGCAAGAAATCGTCAATTTCTGCTTAAAAACGCGAATTTACAAGCATTTGTACGTTTTTGGCTCGCCAAATTAAAAACTACTGGAGATATTGAACTTTTTCAAAAAATCCGATTTCTCATTAAACCAGCGAAGCGAAAAAGCAAGAAATCGTCAATTTCTGCTTAAAAACGCGAATTTACAAGCATTTGCACGTTTTTGGCTCGCCAACTTAAAAACTACTGGAGATATTGACTTTTTCAAAAAATCCGATTTCTCATTAAACGAGCGAAGCGAAAAAGCAAGAAATCGTCAATTTCTGCTTAAAAACGCGAATTTACAAGCATTTGTACGTTTTTGGCTCGCCAACTTAAAAACTACTGGAGATATTGAACTTTTTCAAAAAATCCGATTTCTCATTAAACCAGCGAAGCGAAAAAGCAAAAAATCGTCAATTTCTGCTTAAAAACGCGAATTTACAAGCATTTGTACATTTTTGGCTCGCCAACTTAAAAACTACTGGAGATATTGAACTTTTTCAAAAAATCCTATTTCTCATTAAACCAGCGAAGCGAAAAAGCAAGAAATTGTCAATTTCTGCTTAAAAACGCGAATTTACAAGCATTTGTACGTTTTTGGCTCGCCAACTTAAAAACTACTGGAGATATTAAACTTTTTCAAAAAATCCGATTTCTTATTAAACCAGCGAAGCGAAAAAGCAAGAAATCGTCAATTTCTGCTTAAAAACGCGAATTTACAAGCATTTGTACGTTTTTGGCTCGCCAACTTAAAAACTACTGGAGATATTAAACTTTTTCAAAAAATCCGATTTCTCATTAAACCAGCGAAGCGAAAAAGCAAGAAATCGTCAATTTCTGCTTAAAAACGCGAATTTACAAGCATTTGTACGTTTTTGGCTCGCCAACTTAAAAACTACTGGAGATATTGAACTTTTTCAAAAAATCCGATTTCTCATTAAACCAGCGAAGCGAAAAAGCAAGAAATCGTCAATTTCTGCTTAAAAACGCGAATTTACAAGCATTTGTACGTTTTTGGCTCGCCAACTTAAAAACTACTGGAGATATTGAACTTTTTCAAAAAATCCGATTTCTCATTAAACCAGCGAAGCGACAAAGCAAGAAATCGTCAATTTCTGCTTAAAAACGCGAATTTACAAGCATTTATACGTTTTTGGCTCGCCAACTTAAAAACCACTGGAGATATTGAACTTTCTCAAAAAATCCGATTTCTCATTAAGCCAGCGAAGCGAAAAAGCAAGAAATCGTCAATTTCTGCTTAAAAACGCGAATTTACAAGCATTTGTACGTTTTTGGCTCGCCAACTTAAAAACTACTGGAGATAATGAACTTTTTCAAAAAATCCGATTTCTCATTAAACCAGCGAAGCGAAAAAGCAAGAAATCGTCAATTTCTGCTTAAAAACGCGAATTTACAAGCATTTATACGTTTTTGGCTCGACAACTTAAAAACTACTGGAGATATTGAACTTTTTCAAAAAATCCGATTTCTCATTAAACCAGCGAAGCGAAAAAGCAAGAAATCGTCAATTTCTGCTTAAAAACGCGAATTTACAAGCATTTGTACGTTTTTGGCTCGCCAACTTAAAAACTACTGGAGATATTGAACTTTTTCAAAAAATCCGATTTCTCATTAAACCAGCGAAGCGAAAAAGCAAGAAATCGTCAATTTCTGCTTAAAAACGCGAATTTACAAGCATTTATACGTTTTTGGCTCGCTAACTTAAAAACTACTGGAGATATTGAACTTTTTCAAAAAATCCGATTTCTCATTAAACCAGCGAAGCGAAAAAGCAAGAAATCGTCAATTTCTGCTTAAAAACGCGAATTTACAAGCATTTGTACGTTTTTGGCTCGCCAACTTAAAAACTACTGGAGATATTGAACTTTTTCAAAAAATCCGATTTCTCATTAAACCAGCGAAGCGAAAAAGCAAGAAATCGTCAATTTCTGCTTAAAAACGCGAATTTACAAGCATTTATACGTTTTTGGCTCGCCAACTTAAAAACTACTGGAGATATTGAACTTTTTCAAAAAATCCGATTTCTCATTAAACCAGCGAAGCGAAAAAGCAAGAAATCGTCAATATCTGCTTAAAAACGCAAATTTACAAGCATTTGTACGTTTTTGGCTCGCCAACTTAAAAACTACTGGAGATATTAAACTTTTTCAAAAAATCCGATTTCTCATTAAACCAGCGAAGCGAAAAAGCAAGAAATCGTCAATTTCTGCTTAAAAACGCGAATTTACAAGCATTTGTACGTTTTTGGCTCGCCAACTTAAAAACTACTGGAGATATTGAACTTTTTCAAAAAATCCGATTTCTCATTAAACCAGCGAAGCGAAAAAGCAAGAAATCGTCAATTTCTGCTTAAAAACGCGAATTTACAAGCATTTGTACGTTTTTGGCTCGCCAACTTAAAAACTACTGGAGATATTGAACTTTTTCAAAAAATCCGATTTCTCATTAAACCAGCGAAGCGAAAAAGCAAGAAATCGTCAATTTCTGCTTAAAAACGCGAATTTACAAGCATTTATACGTTTTTGGCTCGCCAACTTAAAAACCACTGGAGATATTGAACTTTCTCAAAAAATCCGATTTCTCATTAAACCAGCGAAGCGAAAAAGCAAGAAATCTGCAATTTCTGCTTAAAAACGCGAATTTACAAGCATTTGTACGTTTTTGGCTCGCCAACTTAAAAACTACTGGAGATATTGAACTTTTTCAAAAAATCCGATTTCTCATTAAACCAGCGAAGCGAAAAAGCAAGAAATCGTCAATTTCTGCTTAAAAACGCGAATTTACAAGCATTTATACGTTTTTGGCTCGACAACTTAAAAACTACTGGAGATATTGAACTTTTTCAAAAAATCCGATTTTTCATTAAACCAGCGAAGCGAAAAAGCAAGAAATCGTCAATTTCTGCTTAAAAACGCGAATTTACAAGCATTTGTACGTTTTTGGCTCGCCAACTTAAAAACTACTGGAGATATTGAACTTTTTCAAAAAATCCGATTTCTCATTAAACCAGCGAAGCGAAAAAGCAAGAAATCGTCAATTTTTGCTTAAAAACGCGAATTTACAAGCATTTATACGTTTTTGGCTCGCCAACTTAAAAACTACTGGAGATATTGAACTTTTTCAAAAAATCCGATTTCTCATTAAACCAGCGAAGCGAAAAAGCAAGAAATCGTCAATTTCTGCTTAAAAACGCGAATTTACAAGCATTTATACGTTTTTGGCTCGCTAACTTAAAAACTACTGGAGATATTGAACTTTTTCAAAAAATCCGATTTCTCATTAAAGCAGCGAAGCGAAAAAGCAAGAAATCGTCAATTTCTGCTTAAAAACGCGAATTTACAAGCATTTGTACGTTTTTGGCTCGCCAACTTAAAAACTACTGGAGATATTGAACTTTTTCAAAAAATCCGATTTCTCATTAAACTAGCGAAGCGAAAAAGCAAGAAATCTTCAATTTCTGCTTGAAAACGCGAATTTACAAGCATTTGTACGTTTTTGGCTCGCCAACTTAAAAACTACTGGAGATATTGAACTTTTTCAAAAAATCCGATTTCTCATTAAACCAGCGAAGCGAAAAAGCAAGAAATCGTCAATTTCTGCTTAAAAACGCGAATTTACAAGCATTTGTACGTTTTTGGCTCGCCAACTTAAAAACTACTGGAGATATTAAACTTTTTCAAAAAATCCGATTTCTCATTAAACCAGCGAAGCGAAAAAGCAAGAAATCGTCAATTTCTGCTTAAAAACGCGAATTTACAAGCATTTGTACGTTTTTGGCTCGCCAACTTAAAAACTACTGGAGATATTGAACTTTTTTAAAAAATCCGATTTCTCATTAAACCAGCGAAGCGAAAAAGCAAGAAATCGTCAATTTCTGCTTAAAAACGCGAATTTACAAGCATTTGTACGTTTTTGGCTCGCCAACTTAAAAACTACTGGAGATATTGAACTTTTTCAAAAAATCCGATTTCTCATTAAAGAAGCGAAGCGAAAAAGCAAGAAATCGTCAATTTCTGCTTAAAAACGCGAATTTACAAGTATTTATACGTTTTTGGCTCGCCAACTTAAAAACTACTGGAGATATTGAACTTTTTCAAAAAATCCGATTTCTCATTAAACCAGCGAAGCGAAAAAGCAAGAAATCGTCAATTTCTGCTTAAAAACGCAAATTTACAAGCATTTGTACGTTTTTGGCTCGCCAACTTAAAAACTACTGGAGATATTGAACTTTTTCAAAAAATCCGATTTTTCATTAAACCAGCGAAGCGAAAAAGCAAGAAATCGTCAATTTCTGCTTAAAAACGCGAATTTACAAGCATTTATACGTTTTTGGCTCGCCAACTTAAAAACTACTGGAGATATTGAACTTTTTCAAAAAATCCGATTTCTCATTAAACCAGCGAAGCGAAAAAGCAAGAAATCGTTAATTTCTGCTTAAAAACGCGAATTTACAAGCATTTATACGTTTTTGGCTCGCCAACTTAAAAACTACTGGAGATATTGAACTTTTTCAAAAAATCCGATTTCTCATTAAACCAGCGAAGCGAAAAAGTAAGAAATCGTCACATTCTGCTTAAAAACGCGAATTTACAAGCATTTGTACGTTTTTGGCTCGCCAACTTAAAAACTACTGGAGATATTGAACTTTTTCAAAAAATCCGATTTCTCATTAAACCAGCGAAGCGAAAAAGCAAGAAATCGTCAATTTCTGCTTAAAAACGCGAATTTACAAGCATTTGTACGTTTTTGGCTCGCCAACTTAAAAACTACTGGAGATATTAAACTTTTTCAAAAAATCCGATTTCTCATTAAACCAGCGAAGCGAAAAAGCAAGAAATCGTCAATTTCTGCTTAAAAATGCGAATTTACAAGCATTTATAGGTTTTTGGCTCGCCAACTTAAAAACTACTGGAGATATTGAACTTTTTCAAAAAATCCGATTTCTCATTAAACCAGCGAAGCGAAAAAGCAAGAAATCGTCAATATCTGCTTAAAAACGCGAATTTACAAGCATTTGTACGTTTTTGGCTCGCCAATTAAAAAACTATTGGAGATATTAAACTTTTTCAAAAAATCCGATTTCTCATTAAACCAGCGAAGCGAAAAAGCAAGAAATCGTCAATTTCTGCTTAAAAACGCGAATTTACAAGCATTTGTACGTTTTTGGCTTGCCAACATAAAAACTACTGGAGATATTGAACTTTTTCAAAAAATCCGATTTCTCATTAAACCAGCGAAGCGAAAAAGCAAGAAATCGTCAATTTCTGCTTAAAAACGCGAATTTACAAGCATTTGTACGTTTTTGGCTCGCCAACTTAAAAACTACTGGAGATATTGAACTTTTTCAAAAATCCGATTTCTCATTAAACCAGCGAAGCGAAAAAGCAAGAAATCGTCAATTTCTGCTTAAAAACGCGAATTTACAAGCATTTGTACGTTTTTGGCTCGCCAACTTAAAAACTACTGGAGATATTGAACTTTTTCAAAAAATCCGATTTCTCATTAAACCAGCGAAGCGAAAAAGCAAGAAATCGTCAATTTCTGCTTAAAAACGCGAATTTACAAGCATTTATACGTTTTTGGCTCGCCAACTTAAAAACTACTGGAGATATTAAACTTTTTCAAAAAATCCGATTTCTCATTAAACCAGCGAAGCGAAAAAGCAAGAAATCGTCAATTTCTGCTTAAAAACGCGAATTTACAAGCATTTGTACGTTTTTGGCTCGCCAACTTAAAAACTACTGGAGATATTGAACTTTTTCAAAAAAACCGATTTCTCATTAAACCAGCGAAGCGAAAAAGCAAGAAATCGTCAATTTCTGCTTAAAAACGCGAATTTACAAGCATTTGTACGTTTTTGGCTCGCCAACTTAAAAACTACTGGAGATATTGAACTTTTTCAAAAAATCCGATTTCTCATTAAACCAGCGAAGCGAAAAAGCAAGAAATCGTCAATTTCTGCTTAAAAACGCGAATTTACAAGCATTTGTACGTTTTTGGCTCGCCAACTTAAAAACTACTGGAGATATTAAACTTTTTCAAAAAATCCGATTTCTCATTAAACCAGCGAAGCGAAAAAGCAAGAAATCGTCAATTTCTGCTTAAAAATGCGAATTTACAAGCATTTATACGTTTTTGGCTCGCCAACTTAAAAACTACTGGAGATATTGAACTTTTTCAAAAAATCCGATTTCTCATTAAACCAGCGAAGCGAAAAAGCAAGAAATCGTCAATATCTGCTTAAAAACGCGAATTTACAAGCATTTGTACGTTTTTGGCTCGCCAATTAAAAAACTATTGGAGATATTAAACTTTTTCAAAAAATCCGATTTCTCATTAAACCAGCGAAGCGAAAAAGCAAGAAATCGTCAATTTCTGCTTAAAAACGCGAATTTACAAGCATTTGTACGTTTTTGGCTTGCCAACATAAAAACTACTGGAGATATTGAACTTTTTCAAAAAATCCGATTTCTCATTAAACCAGCGAAGCGAAAAAGCAAGAAATCGTCAATTTCTGCTTAAAAACGCGAATTTACAAGCATTTGTACGTTTTTGGCTCGCCAACTTAAAAACTACTGGAGATATTGAACTTTTTCAAAAATCCGATTTCTCATTAAACCAGCGAAGCGAAAAAGCAAGAAATCGTCAATTTCTGCTTAAAAACGCGAATTTACAAGCATTTGTACGTTTTTGGCTCGCCAACTTAAAAACTACTGGAGATATTGAACTTTTTCAAAAAATCCGATTTCTCATTAAACCAGCGAAGCGAAAAAGCAAGAAATCGTCAATTTCTGCTTAAAAACGCGAATTTACAAGCATTTATACGTTTTTGGCTCGCCAACTTAAAAACTACTGGAGATATTAAACTTTTTCAAAAAATCCGATTTCTCATTAAACCAGCGAAGCGAAAAAGCAAGAAATCGTCAATTTCTGCTTAAAAACGCGAATTTACAAGCATTTGTACGTTTTTGGCTCGCCAACTTAAAAACTACTGGAGATATTGAACTTTTTCAAAAAATCCGATTTCTCATTAAACCAGCGAAGCGAAAAAGCAAGAAATCGTGAATTTCTGCTTAAAAACGCGAATTTACAAGCATTTGTACGTTTTTGGCTCGCCAACTTAAAAACTACTGGAGATATTGAACTTTTTCAAAAAATCCGATTTCTCATTAAACCAGCGAAGCGAAAAAGCAAGAAATCGTCAATTTCTGCTTAAAAACGCGAATTTACAAGCATTTATACGTTTTTGGCTCGCCAACTTAAAAACTACTGGAGATATTGAACTTTTTCAAAAAATCCGATTTCTCATTAAACCAGCGAAGCGAAAAAGCAAGAAATCGTCAATTTCTGCTTAAAAACGCGAATTTACAAGCATTTGTACGTTTTTGGCTCGCCAACTTAAAAACTACTGGAGATATTGAACTTTTTCAAAAAATCCGATTTCTCATTAAACCAGCGAAGCGAAAAAGCAAGAAATCGTCAAGTTCTGCTTAAAAACGCGAATTTACAAGCATTTGTACGTTTTTGGCTCGCCAACTTAAAAACTACTGGAGATATTGAACTTTTTCAAAAAATCCGATTTCTCATTAAACCAGCGAAGCGAAAAAGCAAGAAATCGTCAATTTCTGCTTAAAAACGCGAATTTACAAGCATTTATACGTTTTTGGCTCGCCAACTTAAAAACTACTGGAGATATTGAACTTTTTCAAAAAATCCGATTTCTCATTAAACCAGCGAAGCGAAAAAGCAAGAAATCGTCAATTTCTGCTTAAAAACGCGAATTTACAAGCATTTATACGTTTTTGGCTCGCCAACTTAAAAACTACTGGAGATATTGAACTTTTTCAAAAAATCCGATTTTTCATTAAACCAGCGAAGCGAAAAAGCAAGAAATCGTCAATTTCTGCTTAAAAACGCGAATTTACAAGCATTTATACGTTTTTGGCTCGCCAACTTAAAAACTATTGGAGATATTGAACTTTTTCAAAAAATCCGATTTCTCATTAAACCAGCGAAGCGAAAAAGCAAGAAATCGTCAATTTCTGCTTAAAAACGCGAATTTACAAGCATTTATACGTTTTTGGCTCGCCAACTTAAAAACTACTGGAGATATTGAACTTTTTCAAAAAATCCGATTTCTCATTAAACCAGCGAAGCGAAAAAGCAAGAAATCGTGAATTTCTGCTTAAAAACGCGAATTTACAAGCATTTGTACGTTTTTGGCTCGCCAACTTAAAAACTACTGGAGATATTGAACTTTTTCAAAAAATCCGATTTCTCATTAAACCAGCGAAGCGAAAAAGCAAGAAATCGTCAATTTCTGCTTAAAAACGCGAATTTACAAGCATTTATACGTTTTTGGCTCGCCAACTTAAAAACTACTGGAGATATTGAACTTTTTCAAAAAATCCGATTTCTCATTAAACCAGCGAAGCGAAAAAGCAAGAAATCGTCAATTTCTGCTTAAAAACGCGAATTTACAAGCATTTGTACGTTTTTGGCTCGCCAACTTAAAAACTACTGGAGATATTGAACTTTTTCAAAAAATCCGATTTCTCATTAAACCAGCGAAGCGAAAAAGCAAGAAATCGTCAAGTTCTGCTTAAAAACGCGAATTTACAAGCATTTGTACGTTTTTGGCTCGCCAACTTAAAAACTACTGGAGATATTGAACTTTTTCAAAAAATCCGATTTCTCATTAAACCAGCGAAGCGAAAAAGCAAGAAATCGTCAATTTCTGCTTAAAAACGCGAATTTACAAGCATTTATACGTTTTTGGCTCGCCAACTTAAAAACTACTGGAGATATTGAACTTTTTCAAAAAATCCGATTTCTCATTAAACCAGCGAAGCGAAAAAGCAAGAAATCGTCAATTTCTGCTTAAAAACGCGAATTTACAAGCATTTATACGTTTTTGGCTCGCCAACTTAAAAACTACTGGAGATATTGAACTTTTTCAAAAAATCCGATTTTTCATTAAACCAGCGAAGCGAAAAAGCAAGAAATCGTCAATTTCTGCTTAAAAACGCGAATTTACAAGCATTTATACGTTTTTGGCTCGCCAACTTAAAAACTATTGGAGATATTGAACTTTTTCAAAAAAATCCGATTTCTCATTAAACCAGCGAAGCGAAAAAGCAAGAAATCGTCAATTTTTGCTTAAAAACGCGAATTTACAAGCATTTATACGTTTTTGGCTCGCCAACTTAAAAACTACTGGAGATATTTAACTTTTTCAAAAAATCCGATTTCTCATTAAACCAGCAAAGCGAAAAAGCAAGAAATCGTCAATTTCTGCTTAAAAACGCGAATTTACAAGCATTTGTACGTTTTTGGTTCGCCAACTTAAAAACTACTGGAGATATTGAACTTTTTCAAAAAATCCGATTTTTCATTAAACCAGCGAAGCGAAAAAGCAAGAAATCGTCAATTTCTGCTTAAAAACGCGAATTTACAAGCATTTGTACGTTTTTGGCTCGCCAACTTAAAAACTACTGGAGATATTGAACTTTTTCAAAAAATCCGATTTCTCATTAAACCAGCGAAGCGAAAAAGCAAGAAATCGTCAATTTCTGCTTAAAAACGCGAATTTACAAGCATTTGTACGTTTTTGGCTCGCCAACTTAAAAACTACTGGAGATATTAAACTTTTTCAAAAAATCCGATTTCTCATTAAACCAGCGAAGCGAAAAAGCAAGAAATCGTCAATTTCTGCTTAGAAACGCGAATTTACAAGCATTTATACGTTTTTGGCTCGCCAACTTAAAAACTACTGGAGATATTGAACTTTTTCAAAAAATCCGATTTTTCATTAAACCAGCGAAGCGGAAAAGCAAGAAATCGTCAATTTCTGCTTAAAAACGCGAATATACAAGCATTTGTACGTTTTTGGCTCGCCAACTTAAAAACTACTGGAGATATTGAACTTTTTCAAAAAATCCGATTTCTCATTAAACCAGCGAAGCGAAAAAGCAAGAAATCGTCAATTTCTGCTTAAAAACGCGAATTTACAAGCATTTGTACGTTTTTGGCTCGCCAACTTAAAAACTACTAGAGATATTGAACTTTTTCAAAAAATCCGATTTCTCATTAAACCAGCGAAGCGAAAAAGCAAGAAATCGTCAATTTCTGCTTTAAAACGCGAATTTACAAGCATTTGTACGTTTTTGGCTCGCCAACTTAAAAACTACTGGAGATATTAAACTTTTTCAAAAAATCCGATTTCTCATTAAACCAGCGAAGCGAAAAAGCAAGAAATCGTCAATTTCTGCTTAAAAACGCGAATTTACAAGCATTTATACGTTTTTGGCTCGCCAACTTAAAAACTACTGGAGATATTGAACTTTTTCAAAAAATCCGATTTCTCATTAAACCAGCGAAGCGAAAAAGCAAGAAATCGTGAATTTCTGCTTAAAAACGCGAATTTACAAGCATTTGTACGTTTTTGGCTCGCCAACTTAAAAACTACTGGAGATATTGAACTTTTTCAAAAAATCCGATTTCTCATTAAACCAGCGAAGCGAAAAAGCAAGAAATCGTCAATTTCTGCTTAAAAACGCGAATTTACAAGCATTTATACGTTTTTGGCTCGCCAACTTAAAAACTACTGGAGATATTGAACTTTTTCAAAAAATCCGATTTCTCATTAAACCAGCGAAGCGAAAAAGCAAGAAATCGTCAATTTCTGCTTAAAAACGCGAATTTACAAGCATTTGTACGTTTTTGGCTCGCCAACTTAAAAACTACTGGAGATATTGAACTTTTTCAAAAAATCCGATTTCTCATTAAACCAGCGAAGCGAAAAGGCAAGAAATCGTCAAGTTCTGCTTAAAAACGCGAATTTACAAGCATTTGTACGTTTTTGGCTCGCCAACTTAAAAACTACTGGAGATATTGAACTTTTTTAAAAAATCCGATTTCTCATTAAACCAGCGAAGCGAAAAAGCAAGAAATCGTCAATTTCTGCTTAAAAACGCGAATTTACAAGCATTTATACGTTTTTGGCTTGCCAACTTAAAAACTACTGGAGATATTGAACTTTTTCAAAAAATCCGATTTCTCATTAAACCAGCGAAGCGAAAAAGCAAGAAATCGTCAATTTCTGCTTAAAAACGCGAATTTACAAGCATTTATACGTTTTTGGCTCGCCAACTTAAAAACTACTGGAGATATTGAACTTTTTCAAAAAATCCGATTTTTCATTAAACCAGCGAAGCGAAAAAGCAAGAAATCGTCAATTTCTGCTTAAAAACGCGAATTTACAAGCATTTATACGTTTTTGGCTCGCCAACTTAAAAACTATTGGAGATATTGAACTTTTTCAAAAAATCCGATTTCTCATTAAACCAGCGAAGCGAAAAAGCAAGAAATCGTCAATTTTTGCTTAAAAACGCGAATTTACAAGCATTTATACGTTTTTGGCTCGCCAACTTAAAAACTACTGGAGATATTTAACTTTTTCAAAAAATCCGATTTCTCATTAAACCAGCAAAGCGAAAAAGCAAGAAATCGTCAATTTCTGCTTAAAAACGCGAATTTACAAGCATTTGTACGTTTTTGGTTCGCCAACTTAAAAACTACTGGAGATATTGAACTTTTTCAAAAAATCCGATTTTTCATTAAACCAGCGAAGCGAAAAAGCAAGAAATCGTCAATTTCTGCTTAAAAACGCGAATTTACAAGCATTTGTACGTTTTTGGCTCGCCAACTTAAAAACTACTGGAGATATTGAACTTTTTCAAAAAATCCGATTTCTCATTAAACCAGCGAAGCGAAAAAGCAAGAAATCGTCAATTTCTGCTTAAAAACGCGAATTTACAAGCATTTGTACGTTTTTGGCTCGCCAACTTAAAAACTACTGGAGATATTAAACTTTTTCAAAAAATCCGATTTCTCATTAAACCAGCGAAGCGAAAAAGCAAGAAATCGTCAATTTCTGCTTAGAAACGCGAATTTACAAGCATTTATACGTTTTTGGCTCGCCAACTTAAAAACTACTGGAGATATTGAACTTTTTCAAAAATCCGATTTTTCATTAAACCAGCGAAGCGGAAAAGCAAGAAATCGTCAATTTCTGCTTAAAAACGCGAATATACAAGCATTTGTACGTTTTTGGCTCGCCAACTTAAAAACTACTTGGAGATATTGAACTTTTTCAAAAAATCCGATTTCTCATTAAACCAGCGAAGCGAAAAAGCAAGAAATCGTCAATTTCTGCTTAAAAACGCGAATTTACAAGCATTTGTACGTTTTTGGCTCGCCAACTAAAAAACTACTAGAGATATTGAACTTTTTCAAAAAATCCGATTTCTCATTAAACCAGCGAAGCGAAAAAGCAAGAAATCGTCAATTTCTGCTTTAAAACGCGAATTTACAAGCATTTGTACGTTTTTGGCTCGCCAACTTAAAAACTACTGGAGATATTAAACTTTTTCAAAAATCCGATTTCTCATTAAACCAGCGAAGCGAAAAAGCAAGAAATCGTCAATTTCTGCTTAAAAACGCAAATTTACAAGCATATATACGTTTTTGGCTCGCCAACTTAAAAACTACTGGAGATATTGAACTTTTTCAAAAAATCCGATTTCTCATTAAACCAGCGAAGCGAAAAAGCAAGAAATCGTCAATTTCTGCTTAAAAACGCGAATTTACAAGCATTTGTACGTTTTTTTGGCTCGCCAACTTAAAAACTACTGGAGATATTGAACTTTTTCAAAAAATCCGATTTCTCATTAAACCAGCGAAGCGAAAAAAGCAAGAAATCGTCAATTTCTGCTTAAAAACGCGAATTTACAAGCATTTGTACGTTTTTGGCTCGCCAACTTAAAAACTACTGGAGATATTGAACTTTTTTAAAAAATCCGATTTCTCATTAAACCAGCGAAGCGAAAAAAGCAAGAAATCGTCAATTTCTGCTTAAAAACGCGAATTTACAAGCATTTGTACGTTTTTTGGCTCGCCAACTTAAAAACTACTGGAGATATTGAACTTTTTCAAAAAATCCGATTTCTCATTAAACCAGCGAAGCGAAAAAGCAAGAAATCGTCAATTTCTGCTTAAAACGCGAATTTACAAGCATTTGTACGTTTTTGGTTCGCCCAACTTAAAAACTACTGGAGATATTGAACTTTTTCAAAAAAATCCGATTTTTCATTAAACCAGCGAAGCGAAAAAGCAAGAAATCGTCAATTTCTGCTTAAAAACGCGAATTTACAAGCATTTGTACGTTTTTTGGCTCGCCAACTTAAAAACTACTGGAGATATTGAACTTTTTCAAAAAAATCCGATTTCTCATTAAACCAGCGAAGCGAAAAAGCAAGAAATCGTCAATTTCTGCTTAAAAACGCGAATTTACAAGCATTTGTACGTTTTTGGCTCGCCACTTAAAAACTACTGGAGATATTGAACTTTTTCAAAAAATCCGATTTCTCATTAAACCAGCGAAGCGAAAAAGCAAGAAATCGTCAATTTCTGCTTAAAAACGCGAATTTACAAGCATTTATACGTTTTTGGCTCGCCAACTTAAAAACTACTGGAGATATTGAACTTTTTCAAAAAATCCGATTTTTTATTAAACCAGCAAAGCGAAAAAGCAAGAAATCGTCAATTTCTGCTTAAAAACGCGAATTTACAAGCATTTGTACGTTTTTTGGCTCGCCAACTTAAAAACTACTGGAGATATTGAACTTTTTAAAAAAAATCCGATTTCTCATTAAACCAGCGAAGCGAAAAAAGCAAGAAATCGTCAATTTCTGCTTAAAAACGCGAATTTACAAGCATTTGTACGTTTTTGGCTCGCCAACTTAAAAACTACTGGAGATATTAAACTTTTTTCAAAAAATCCGATTTCTCATTAAACCAGCGAAGCGAAAAAGCAAGAAATCGTCCAATTTCTGCTTAAAAACGCGAATTTACAAGAATTTGTACGTTTTTGGCTCGCCAACTTAAAAACTACTGGAGATATTGAACTTTTTCAAAAAATCCGATTTCTCATTAAACCAGCGAAGCGAAAAAGCAAGAAATCGTCAATTTCTGCTTAAAAACGCGAATTTACAAGCATATATACGTTTTTGGCTCGCCAAACTTAAAAACTACTGGAGATATTGAACTTTTTCAAAAAATCCGATTTCTCATTAAACCAGCGAAGCGAAAAAGCAAGAAATCGTCAATTTCTGCTTAAAAACGCGAATTTACAAGCATTTGTACGTTTTTGGCTCGCCAACTTAAAAACTACTGGAGATATTGAACTTTTTCAAAAATCCGATTTCTCATTAAACCAGCGAAGCGAAAAAGCAAGAAATCGTCAATTTCTGCTTAAAAACGCGAATTTACAAGCATTTGTACGTTTTTTGGCTCGCCAACTTAAAAACTACTGGAGATATTGAACTTTTTCAAAAAATCCGATTTCTCATTAAACCAGCGAAGCGAAAAAGCAAGAAATCGTCAATTTCTGCTTAAAAACGCGAATTTACAAGCATTTGTACGTTTTTGGCTCGCCAACTTAAAAAACTACTGGAGATATTGAACTTTTTCAAAAAATCCGATTTCTCATTAAACCAGCGAAGCGAAAAAGCAAGAAAATCGTCAATTTCTGCTTAAAAACGCGAATTTACAAGCATTTATACGTTTTTGGCTCGCCAACTTAAAAACTACTGGAGATATTGAACTTTTTTCAAAAAATCCGATTTCTCATTAAACCAGAAGAGCGAAAAAGCAAGAAATTGTCAATTTCTGCTTAAAAACGCGAATTTACAAAGCATTTGTACGTTTTTGGCTCGCCAACTTAAAAACTACTGGAGATATTGAACTTTTTCAAAAAATCCGATTTCTCATTAAACCAGCGAAGCGAAAAAAGCAAGAAATCGTCAATTTCTGCTTAAAAAACGCGAATTTACAAGCATTTGTACGTTTTTGGCTCGCCAACTTAAAAACTACTGGAGATATTGAACTTTTTCAAAAAATCCGATTTCTCATTAAACCAGCGAAGCGGAAAAGCAAGAAATCGTCAATTTCTGCTTAAAAACGCGAATTTACAAGCATTTGTACATTTTTGGCTCGCCAACTTAAAAACTACTGGAGATATTGAACTTTTTCAAAAAAATCCGATTTCTCATTAAACCAGCGAAGCGAAAAAGCAAGAAATCGTCAATTTCTGCTTAAAAAACGCAAAATTAACAAGGCATTTGTACGTTTTTGGCTCGCCAACTTAAAAACTTCTGGAGATATTGAACTTTTTCAAAAAATCCGATTTCTCATTAAACCAGCGAAGCGAAAAAAGCAAGAAATCGTCAATTTCTAGCTTAAAAACGCGAATTTACAAGCATTTGTACGTTTTTGGCTCGCCAACTTAAAAACTACTGGAGATATTGAACTTTTTCAAAAAATCCGATTTCTCATTAAACCAGCGAAGCGAAAAAGCAAGAAATCGTCAATTTCTGCTTAAAAACGCGAATTTACAAGCATTTATACGTTTTTGGCTCGCCAACTTAAAAAACTACTGGAGATATTGAACTTTTTCAAAAAATCCGATTTCTCATTAAACCAGCGAAGCGGAAAAGCAAGAAATCGTCAATTTCTGCTTAAAACGCGAATTTACAAGCATTTGTACGTTTTTGGCTCGCCAACTTAAAAACTACTGGAGATATTAAACTTTTTCAAAAAATCCGATTTTTCATTAAACCAGCGAAGCGAAAAAGCAAGAAATCGTCAATTTCTGCTTAAAAACGCAAATTTACAAGCATTTGTACGTTTTTGGCTCGCCAACTTAAAAACTACTAGAGATATTGAACTTTTTCAAAAAATCCGATTTCTCATTAAACCAGCGAAGCGAAAAAGCAAGAAATTGTCAATTTCTGCTTAAAAAACGCGAATTTACAAGCATTCGTACGTTTTTGGCTCGCCAACTTAAAACTACTGGAGATATTGAACTTTTTCAAAAAAATCCGATTTCTCATTAAAACCAGCGAAGCGAAAAAGCAAGAAATCGTTAATTTCTGCTTAAAAACGCGAATTTACAAGCATTTATACGTTTTTGGCTCGCCAACTTAAAAAACTACTGGAGATATTGAACTTTTTCAAAAAAATCCGATTTCTCATTAAACCAGCGAAGCGAAAAAGCAAGAAATCGTCAATTTCTGCTTAAAAACGCGAATTTACAAGCATTTGTACGTTTTTGGCTCGCCAACTTAAAACTACTGGAGATATTGAACTTTTTCAAAAAATCCGATTTCTCATTAAACCAGCAAAGCGAAAAAGCAAGAAATCGTCAATTTCTGCTTAAAAACGCGAATTTACAAGCATTTGTACGTTTTTTGGCTCGCCAACTTAAAAACTACTGGTGATATTAAACTTTTTCAAAAAATCCGATTTCTCATTAAACCAGCGAAGCGAAAAAGCAAGAAAATCGTCAATTTCTGCTTAAAAACGCGAATTTACAAGCATTCGTACGTTTTTTGGCTCGCCAACTTAAAAACTACTGGAGATATTGAACTTTTTTCAAAAAATCCGATTTTCTCATTAAACCAGCGAAGCGAAAAGCAAGAAAATCGTCAATTTCTGCCTTAAAAAACGCGAATTTACAAGCATATATACGTTTTGGCTCGCCAACTTAAAAACTACTGGAGATATTGAACTTTTTCAAAAAAATCCGATTTCTCCATTAAACCAGCGAAGCGGAAAAGCAAGAAATCGTCAATTTCTGCTTAAAAACGCGAATTTACAAGCATTTGTACGTTTTTGGCTCGCCAACTTAAAAACTACTGGAGATATTGAACTTTTTTCAAAAAAATCCGATTTCTCATTAAACCAGCGAAGCGAAAAAGCAAGAAATCGTCAATTTCTGCTTAAAAACGCGAATTTACAAGCATTTGTACGTTTTTGGCTCGCCAACTTAAAAACTACTGGAGATATTGAACTTTTTCAAAAATCCGATTTCTCATTAAACCAGCGAAGCGAAAAAGCAAGAAATCGTCAATTTTCTGCTTAAAAACGCGAATTTACAAGCATTTGTACGTTTTTGGCTCGCCAACTTAAAAAACTACTGGAGATATTGAACTTTTTCAAAAAAATCCGATTTTCTCATTAAACCAGCGAAGCGAAAAAAAGCAAGAAATCGTCAATTTCTGCTTAAAAACGCGAATTTACAAGCATTTATACGTTTTTGGCTCGCCAACTTAAAAAACTACTGGAGATATTGAACTTTTTCAAAAAATCCAATTTCTCATTAAACCAGCGAAGCGAAAAAGCAAGAAATCGTCAATTTCTGCTTAAAAACGCTAATCTACAAGCATTTATACGTTTTTGGTTCGCCAACTTAAAAACTACTAGAGATATTGAACTTTTTCAAAAAATCCGATTTCTCATTAAACCAGCGAAGCGAAAAAGCAAGAAATCGTCAATTTCTGCTTAAAAAACGCGAATTTACAAGCATTTGTACGTTTTTGGCTCGCCAACTTAAAAACTACTGGAGATATTGAACTTTTTCAAAAAAATCCGATTTCTCATTAAAACCAGCGAAGCGAAAAAAGCAAGAAATCGTCAATTTCTGCTTAAAAACGCGCATTTACAAGCATTTGTACGTTTTTGGCTCGCCAACTTAAAAACTACAGGAGATATTGAACTTTTTCAAATAATCCGATTTCTCATTAAACCAGCGAAGCGAAAAAGCAAGAAAATCGTCAATTTCTGCTTAAAAACGCGAATTTACAAGCATTTGTACGTTTTTGGCTCGCCAACTTAAAAACTACTGGAGATATTGATCTTTTTCAAAAAATTGCGATTTCTCATTAAACCAGCGAAGCAAAAAAGCAAGAAATCGTCAATTTCTGCTTAAAAACGCGAATTTACAAGCATTTATACGTTTTTTGGCTCGCCGACTTAAAAACTACTGGAGATATTGAACTTTTTCAAAAAAATCCGATTTCTCATTAAACCAGCGAAGCGAAAAAAGCAAGAAATCGTCAATTTCTGCTTAAAAAACGCGAATTTACAAGCAATTGTACGTTTTTGGCTCGCCAACTTAAAAAACTACTGGAGATATTAAACTTTTTCAAAAAATCCGATTTCTCATTAAACCAGCGAAGCGAAAATGCAAGAAATCGTCAATTTCTGCTTAAATACGCGAATTTACAAGCTATTGTACGTTTTTGGCTCGCCAACTTAAAAAACTACTGGAGATATTGAACTTTTTCAAAAAATCCGATTTCTCATTAAACCAGCGAAGCGAAAAAGCAAGAAATCGTCAATTTCTGCTTAAAAACGCGAATTTACAAGCATTTGTAACGTTTTGGCTCGCCAACTTAAAACTACTGGAGATATTGAACTTTTTTCAAAAAAATCCGATTCTCATTAAACCAGCGAAGCGAAAAAGCAAGAAATCGTCCAATTTCTGCTTAAAAAACGCGAATTTACAAGCATTTGTTACGTTTTTGGCTCGCCAACTTAAAAACTACTGAAGATATTGAACTTTTTCAAAAAATCCGATTTCTCATTAAACCAGCGAAGCGAAAAAGCAAGAAATCGTCAATTTCTGCTTAAAAACGCGAATTTACAAGCATTTGTACGTTTTTGGCTCGCCAACTTAAAAACTACTGGAGATATTGAACTTTTTCAAAAAATCCGATTTCTCATTAAACCAGCGAAGCGAAAAAGCAAGAAATCGTCAATTTCTGCTTAAAAACGCGAATTTACAAGCATTTGTACGTTTTTTGCTCGCCAACTTAAAAACTACTGGGCGATATTGAACTTTTCAAAAAATCCGATTTCCTCATTAAACCAGCGAAGCGAAAAAGCAAGAAATCGTCAATTTCTGCTTAAAAACGCGAATTTACAAGCATTTATACGTTTTTTGGCTCGCCAACTTAAAAACTACTGGAGATATTGAACTTTTTCAAAAAAATCCGATTTCTCATTAAACCAGCGAAGCGAAAAAGCAAGAAATCGTCAATTTCTGCTTAAAAACGCGAATTTACAAGCATTTGTACGTTTTTGGCTCGCCAACTTAAAAACTACTGGAGATATTGAACTTTTTCAAAAAATCCGATTTCTCATTAAACCAGCGAAGCGAAAAAGCAAGAAATCGTCAATTTCTGCTTAAAAACGCGAATTTACAAGCATTTATACGTTTTTTTGGCTCGCCAACTTAAAAACTACTGGAGATATTGAACTTTTTCAAAAAATGCGATTTCTCATTAAACCAGCGA